>CM037027.1:3041290-3137892 GCA_020875875.1 Dioscorea alata | reverse complement strand
AAATAAAATAAAATAAAATAATTTTTTCTAAGATAATATCTAATCATTCTGGCAACTTGGGTAGCCTTTATTTATGCCATATGTAAGAACATTGTGCACTGATACACAAAGCCAATCACTAGATGTATTTACTCATCCTCCAAAGAATATATCACAACACTAATTAATTGAATCCAAATAATGAGAGATACTTGAGTGTCAGACTTACTGACACTGATGGCACCATCTTAGTTAGAAATGCATGGCAATGGTTGCAAGGCAAAAAGTATCACCCTGGGACATGAAATGATCATCAGTCTGCTTATGGCCCCACTTGTTGAAGACTTGACTCATGAGTCTTGCGTGGCATTATATTGGTCATCAATTGCTCAATTGATTCATCTTTTGCAACAGAATTAAATGACAAAAAAATGGGCAACCACACTTTGGTCCAAATTTGAGCACATCTAAATTTTTTTTTTTTTTTTTTTTTTTTTTTTAAAAGAACCACAGAGCACATCTGAAATTTGAGTAACTGTCACTGGCTTCATAGCCTATTGATACTGCATCCTTTATGTGTGAAAAGTGACTAAGTATCAAACTCCCCTGAGGTGTTCGGTCAAACACAAATGAACATTTGTCCTGACACAAAGCTTGTTCATATATATTTATATTAAAAATAAGAAAGTGTTGGGCAACACATCATCATGTGATATAATAGAGGGAGTTATAAACATTATGCACCAAATTTCATTTATGTGCATAGCATTTGGCATGACAAACAAGGCAAAGCACAAACTCCAAAGAAAACAAGGGGGAAATTAAAATTAAAAATTAAAAAAGAAAAAAAGATGAACTTGGGTTTTGGGCCAAGAGAAACCGCCAAATAGCAAAATCAATTGTACAATTTACACTGGACCAGACAGACATTGAGATTCCTGAGAAACTGAACTTGGGGAGAAATAGAAAAGACTTAATTAACACTTGCCATATATGTATGTATATATGGCGTAAAACAACTTGCCAAAATATCTGGACAAAGAAGAGCTGTTGCTTGGAGGAAACTGCCCAAATCTTCAGCAGCAGCAGCAGCAGCAGCTACATATTTTTACAATTCATAAACCCCAATTGGTAAGTTCTTCAGCCAAAATTAATCTTGCATCAACATTTTTGTGCAACTTTTCAAGAGAACATGCGAAGGAAATTGTTTGCATACGCCATTGGTTTAACATCCGGATGCGGCTGCAGGTTACAGTTTCATGAAATGCAAGAAAAAATTTACGTGAGGCTTGTAAGTTTGTAACAGTCAGAGCAGCGAAAAGTAATATGTAAAAGCTTTAGAAGGACATGAACACCAAATAATAAAATGACAACTTTCAATCATCGACAATTATCAAAGATAATTTACAGAGAAAAGCCTGCATATAAAAAGATTATATCAGATGACGATCTCACATACCAGCATCTTGAGTCATACAACCTAAAAATTTGAAACAATAGCATGCCATCAAAACTATATATGTACACACACACACAATCTGCAGAAGGAGAATGCTCCAACCAAAATAGCAAAACCAGGAAGTCTTTGCCTCTTCTTTGCTGTTTTTTTTTTTTTTTTAATACTGTAGTTCAAGATAATCCCACAACCAACGGAACAGATTTTATAAACATGCCAGAAAAATATTGACTAATTGGTTTTTAAAGTCAACCTGGTCCATAATGATGGCTAAGTGAGTAATGGATTTTCTATTTGATTTCATTTCAATAATTCCACTTGCATTTATGGAGACTGAGACAGCTATCATTGCAAGAGTCTGTATGGAAATTTTTGAAATAAACATATGATAATTAAAAGGGTGCATATATGTAAATGGTCCATTTACATCATGAAAATCATAGAACCCTGTTTGCACTTATTTGATGTGTGCATGAAAAGATGGCAAATTCATCAAATTAAAATCAACTTGAATAAGAAAAATGCTAACTCTCACCACAGCTGAAAAAGTAACAATATCTGGCTTCAATTCAGGGGCTTTGAAGCGTATGAATGCACCCTTGTTGCCCATCTATGTCAGAGTCAAAAATGCAAATAAGAATCAGCATTGTAATCATTAAAAGAAAGACAATAAATTATCAACAAAAACAGATAAACAAAATACAAGGTCTATATCAGACCAGTTTCCTCAAGCAAAAAGCAGTAGATATCACTGATGTTTTCTAATTTGGAATTATTTCACATTGCATTATTACAGATGCAGCTAAATTTTATGCAATGTGTAAGAGAATTTAGGATATTTAAATGCAATAGAAACTACAGAATACAGCTTTGATGCTTCTTGAAAAAAATAAAATTGCATATGGTTAACATTATATTTAACTCAGGACTATTCTCATCATTGTAATACCCAAAATCAAATTCTTTCACAAGATTATTTGTGCTTTAACCTACTTTTTAGTTGGCTAGTATATCAACCTACTTTAGCGCAGTTTAAAGTTGACACTCATCCAAACAACTCATCAATATCCAATACTTTAGATGGAGAATAACAGTCATGAGTGTGTATAGATAGGAGAACACAAAGTTGGTTCATATTTTCCTAGGAACTACTACAATGTTAAATCTATGAGTACAGAATTTTGACATGAAAAGGTACAAGTCAAGGAATACTTAACAGCTTTTTTTACCTGATCACAATAGTTTGGAGCCGAGAAAACAGTAATAAGCTTCCCATCATGTTCAATTTCATAGCCCTCATCCTTCACTTCATGAGATCGAACAACAAGATCTGCCAAAGGACTCCAAGCATAATATAGACAGTTCTGTATCGAGAATCAAAAGACAGAAGAGGATAATGTACTACCAAGGTTATTTTCCTGCAAGAACCTCTTCGTCACATCTGCACCAAAAGAAAGGCCCACCCGCGCTTGCTTGGGCCTCTCCCAAGTTGAGGTTGTGGATCACTCCAGAGCAATTCACACATCAAACCTAATGTGGAACAACACTTAATATATTCATTTAGAATACCCAAAACAACAAGAATAAGAACAATAGTAGATAAACAATTTGACAATCTCAATGTATTCAATGTATAATCTCAGTAAAAAGTTCTAACCCAAGATAATAAATAATAACAGAATTTGGTACATTGTGTAGTGAAACAAGCCTTGCCCCAAACCTACTAACAAGACTACAGGCAAAATTGGAAACAGCATCAAGAAATTCATGATAGGCTAGTTCAAAGTTTTCTTCAGAAACTATCATAAGCTCCACACAAATTTTTAGTTGTTGCATAAAGACATATACAGTTGTTAAACTTTACCATGTTGAAAGAATTTAAATAGATAATTGAGACTAACGAATACACAGATCCAAATGAAAACACTCAAGAGAACCAAACAATCAAGCAAACCAATCGCAAAAATCTGATAATGAATTCGACATAAAAACAAAATTGGGGACGATAAAAAATCAATCAATTAAAAAAATTACTACAGGTATTCCCTTGTGGAGGAGCATATGCACGTCTAACAGCCACTGTCAGTGGTTTCAAATAAATCTGCCTCACTAACCAAACAAATTTATAGTTCTCCATTAAAGAAGAAAGACGAAAACAAGCCATTAAGATATTTAATATAAGAAAATCAGATATACATGGACAGCTCATTCACAAACAAAGAATGCCAGGTGTCAAACACATCAGTCATATAGCACACAACACAATCCTGCATCTTATAATTCTTATCTAGAAGCAAACACTAAATCTCACGAACAAAAGATTGCTAGTAAAAATGTAAAAGGATTTGTTTGCTGATTCAAATATATTCAGTAAACACCAGGTACACATATTACGCACCAAAATTGAATAGTACTTTGCAGCGTTAATTTTTAGCATAGAAGCTCTAAATTTTATGGAAAGAGCTTATTTGGCATAAAGATATTTGGATGTTGAGTTTAGCTTAATTACGAGCAACACCGCAGGCTTAAATCAGTAAATAAATGTTTGATATATCCACTCTTTGTGGTATGCCAAGAAACTACGAAGGAACTGTGAGAAAATGAAATATACAATTTTGTATTTCCAATGACAAAAATTGCAAGGGACTTACAGACAGGAAATTCAAAAACAATACGCATACCTTCCTCTGGTGGTTCACAAAAACGATCAATTTCTCGAATTTGCGAGAGCTTCACACCATCAACACTAAAAAGACCTCCATGTACAACAAAGACCTTGTTGTTTATAACATGAGCCAATGGTAAACAACAAAATACTTCCGCAAAGAGCTCCACGAATGTGTCGCTTAACTTTGACCTAACCTCTCCTTCAAAGCCATATATCTTGTTCATGCTCTTGCTTTCATGATTACCCCGAGCAAGATATATAGCTATGAAGAAATCAAACTTTCATTAGCAAAGAATATTCTTGGCAAGCATCATTGCAATTGCTAAATTGCAAGATTTTGATATTTGGCAACTTAGTATGGCATGTAAACGATATAATAATAGTGCTTATGCTTTAACACCGAATACTAGGGATCATACTAGATTAAAGATGCAAACAACTTTGACAATTGGAGAATATATCACGTTGAAGAAGGGAAAAAGATACTGCTTGATTTAGAGATGAAATGCTTAGTTTGGAATTTCTCACTTGCATGTCAAATATTGCAAAATTTGGAAACTATTTTAATATACACCACCATCAAAAGAAGATTGCATTGTTGCAAAAGCAAAAGCAAGTAAGAACATCATATGCACATAGTCATATATGATGTAATTGTACAAACAAAAAATGGAAATGTGTCAATCCAACAGCTATGAAAATCAAAAATACAAAAGCTCTATACTAGAAAAATGATATCTACATCCATAATCAACCATCTTTAGGAAGAACATATATCTCATCACTAAAGAGAGTTGATTTTCATATGACCCAAAAGCAATTAATGGCTTAAATATCTATACCACACCACCTTAACTGGATGATTAATATTTTATTCATGCATAATCCCTTTTTGCACCGTAACTATTGTGGCAGGTTTTATGCAAGTCTAAAAATTTAAAAGCAAAAATCTCCTCCCTTGAAGAAAACAAGCACTGATATAAAATATGGAAGTGAATCTAATATCTGAGAGCTACAGAGGGTATACCTGAGGGACACATGCACTTGAAAGCAAACAGTGTAAGAATAACTTCAAGAGAGAAAGATCCTCGATCCACGAAATCACCATTGAAAAGATAAGGGTTTTCTTGTGATGGAAAACCATTGATCTCAAAAATATTTAATAGATCAAAATACTGCAAGTGTATAAAAAAAAACAATAAGAACCTGGAAATATGTAACAGACAGTAACAAAACATGCTTCAATGCAAACAGAGGAGAGAGAAGAGACCCACGATTAGCACACAAACAAAAAAATCATGAAAGTTTAGCCCCAAGATATACAGGGAAGGGTGTAGAGTTAACATTTCATTAAATCTTTATCAGACGTACGAGTTAAAGCCATAACAAATTGGCACGCAAAACAATAATCAACAGGCAATAGTTTCAAGTTACACAGGTAAACATGTCTTAAATAACACCATAAAGGCGAAGCAAAACCATTTTGAAATAAGTAATAGGTTATACACATTCCAACACAAATTTCTGCTTGGAAAGGTATCAGATAGCAGGCCTCCCGTTTCATTAGCTACACCTATCAGAAGAAAGCATATGGACATTTCAAAGATGATGTTAACCAAATACCCAAGACAATTCTGCAAATGAAGGGCCAAAAGGTATGCCCAGATCCTACTGTATTATCCATTGCAAAAGTAAATATCAAACACTTCAAAAATATCCAATGTTTTAAAGAATCAAAAAATAGCCAAAATGAAATTGCACATAGCTGAAGTGTCACATAATCTCAAAGATAATTTATTTCAGGTTCAAGACACAAATTAATAGGAAGCATGATTGATCAAGATTTTGATGCAATAGATTAAAGGAAAAAGAATAAATGCAATTAATTATTGGGCTTCTCTCCCATGAAGAACACATGCTCACTTTCACTCATAAAATAACTGTGTATCAGAACTAATTGCACATCATAACCGGTCAGTAACCACTGATGTAGCAAAAACAAACTATCAAGGACAACTTGGAACGGTCATTTGACAGCATAGAAGAAAATTTATTGACTCCAAGAGCCATCCAAATAAAATGATATATGATGGAATGCAAAATCATATTGAAGAATTATGTTTGAGAAGGAATATTTATCTGATTAAAATATTAAATTACCCAAAATCACACCTAACCTGGCCATGAACGTCACCGCAAACTGTGAAGTGATCACCATCTGAAACAGTAATATCAACAAGAGAAGGCATGGCTCGCAACATTTCTCTGGTTTGCAGAACAATCTGGTATGCATATCTATGACAAGAACCATTGTTTAAAACACACTTGGCAGGAACAAACTTTAGAAGAAAAAGGTAATATCTTATTCAAAAATGTGAAGCACGGGATAACAAGTATGAGCAAGCACCTCTTGTGTAAACATTTCTGGTTCTTAAAGTCATCCATCATTTTCTTCAAAAAGTCTAAAGTTACTGTGTCACCCTCTATTCTTGCACCATTATACTGTGGCTCCACATCTGTAATTCATAAGAATGTCTCATTAATACTGAAGCACTCAATAATGGCTGACAATTCAGAATAAGTTGTAAAATAACATAAAATAAACCTCAAATTGAAACTTGGCACATGGAAATTCAAATTCAATATTAAATATGCAAAAAACGCTTTAAGCAAGAATCCCACAATTTAGAATATGATCCAGCATTAAAGACTCGATAACAATCTTTGCAAGAAAGAATGAGAGCAAGTTCACCTCACAACATTTAAAACCACAACAGGCCCATCTCAAATTTTCATCAACCCCACACCCCACAACACCCCCCCCCCCCCCCCCCCCCCCCCCCACCCCACCAACACAAACCACCACAACGGATACAAGGTCAGCTTCCTCTATTCTTAATTATTAATATGGATCAAAAGGATGCAACCAAAGAAACATATAATCTGAAACAAATATATGAAAATAATATGAAAGACAGCAATACCTATGGATCGAAAATCTATAGCATCTGCGATCGAGCGCTTTTCAGACTCATGTACGGCAATAGCTTCTTCAAATCGAAGCTTCTGAACAGCTTTCTCACACTCCTTCAACTTCTTAGTAGCATCTGGATCATTGGGACTGATTCTTTTTACCTGAATAATGCAATATGTTGAAGCACACATTATGCAACAACCAACGTATCCAGATCATAATTCAAGTGAGGATCAACAAAATGCCACTTCCTGAGACACGGAATTATCATCGCCTAACGGTTCATGATCATCAAAACAGTATAGCACCCAGAACACTAGAAGCATATAATTCAATAAGTAGAAGGACAAATAGTCGGAATCAATCTTGCCAGCAAAAGACTAAATCAGGCAGTAGTTAAAAAAAAAAAAAAGGAGATATATGTGCCCAGAAATGCTTTCACATGATGTGAAATGAATATCTGAGAAGGGCTAGATTGCACATTTTACATTAAAGGAAACAGATCTGACAACAATCTACCATGACAATGAGGATGGGGATACAATCTAGAAGGGAAAGGTAAATGAACTAATCAATAGCATGCACCTTTCACCCAATTGCACAACTCCCTATGTTCATAATTTCGCTAAGCATCCTCCTCCATAAGATCATCATTAACATTACACCAGCACAAGTAGGTAGAACACATGATAAATTAAATCTGCTATAGTTTTTTAAAATGCATAGGTAAACCATTTAAGAAAGGTGAATTTAAAAAGGAAACTTCTTATTTAAAATGCATGACCAACACAAGTAGAAAGACTTCTTATGTAGGGCATTTCCATGGTTTACCCATGCATGAAAACATGGTCATTTGTTACGGAGGGTTTTCTTTCTTCAGTCATAAGCTCTCTTGCAAGCTGCATTATTCTCCAGGTTAAATGTAATTAGCCTAAAATGATGCAAACTTCATAGTATTTCAACTACATAATGGCAAAGAAGGGGCACATGCATCATATCTTTTATAAGCAAAGAAAGATGATGTTCTAGATCTTATAGCATACAAGATAAGGGTGAATTTAAATTTGTAAATATCTAAAATTTCTTGGACACCTGAACAAAAATTAAGCTCATGCCATGCCTGCTGAAATTAGAAGATAAAATTAACAAGCTCATTCAAATAGAACAACAAATAGGGCTTAAAAACTCGGCATGCCTGCTGAAAATCTTTTAGTGCCTCCTTAAACTTTCCCATGGCAAGATACGCTGCACCTCTCCTATAATATCCCTGTCAACGAGTAAAATATCACGTAAATCAGAACAATAAGGGAAACATACAGATTCACAAAAGAACAGTAGATAATTTTACTAGATGCATACCTTTGAATATTTTGGATCAATTTCAATAGCCTTTGTGGCATCCTGTACAGCACTTCCATATTCCTCTAGTTTGGTGTGTGCAAATGCACGATTAGCCCAGTATACAGCATTTAGGCCATTAAGTTCAATCGCCTGACTGTATAACTCAATAGCTTGAGAAAATTTATTGGCTGGAAAACAAGAAGTACAAGAATCAAAATAAATAAATAAATTATAAGAATAAATGAATTACATCCACCAGTCTTCTCCAATCTGAGAAGTGAAACTCATAAAAGACATGCAAAATGGTATACTCAAGAAAATCCTGAACCCAACATTAAAATAGTGCCATTCTTAAGAGTTCAGACAAGAAAATATAAAATCCACTATTACCTGTTGTGCAACTACTTAGTGAAAATTTCCATTGCCAGTTGGTAAAAAAGAGTTAAGTTCGTATACACCATCTCTATAAGTAGCATGATATTTAGTCAACCATCAAACGTAAATTAATAAATTTTTATATGGAACAACAAAACAACTTTCGAGATGAATAATGCTAAACAAAATGACACTTTGCTTATTGAGAACATCAACAGATTCCATTGTCCAAAGCAAAAAAGAAGGCTGCATAGGCAAGACACAATGGTCACTAGGGCAGTCTTATTTTCATCTAATTAGCAGTGTTGCCCATGCATATGAATACAAAAAAGAACTGAAGATGGAATACTCACCCTGGCAACCTAATGCTAACGCCAATAATAATAAAACTCCACAAATTTACAACCATATACAAGATTACCAAACAGAAGCATGACTAATCTTCATTTTTGGATTTGACCATCAAGATAAATGACATAGTATGGCCCCAAGTAATCTGCTGATATCTTGAGCTTTGACAGGCTTGAATCTGCCAACCATGGGTTACATAATTTGATAGATAAACAGACAAAACTAGTTATTCTAATGCCTGGCTGACTTGATACATTTACCGATTTTACCCTCTTTGGATAACAGCAACTTTATACTGTACTAAAGAGTAATTGCCAAAGTACATAAATGGGATATTCAGCCAGACTTACTAATTATAAATTAACATTATGTACGCTGGGGAATATCCAACTTCCAAAAAGATGGATGCGAGAGTGAAGATTATATACCAAAGCAATGACATATGCAAGAAACCAGAAGGCATGTTTCAGCCTTTTAGGCCAAACCAAGTGGTTTACAAACTTAGGCTAGCATCTGAAACTGTAGGATTCAAGCATCCAAGTCCTTAGAGGGAGATATTATACCCTAACCATTTTTGCTAATTATTATTGTAATGTAACAAAATCAATATGATAGACCTTATATAATAGCAACATATCATACCAAACAACATCGAGTTAAGTACAAACAAAGCATAAAGTTCTCCCTACTTAAGCTTCCACTCAGCTTGCATATGGAAGTCCATATTAAGCATGAGTCAGTTTCATGGGAATACCAATCAACCCATAGTTCAAACACAAGAAGAATATTGAATCAAGCCAGAACAGTTCTTGAATTTCAAGCTTTTTGTGCAGTGTTGTTACAAGCTTCTAAATTTGGTTTCCATTTGATTGAACTCATGAGGTTTAATTCACTTAAAAGTCCAATTAAAAATTATTGGTCTAATGTAGGTAATGAGATTCTTGTTGAGCTATCATTCCTATTCAAATGAGTCTAGAATAAAAATGGGAGATGATTCCCACTGTGGTACCATATTTGTAGAAGTCTAGCATAACAAAAGAGACTATTTATTAATACGAAAGGAGATAATTCCTTTTATTTAATTCCTTGTATAATTTTACATTTATAGGAATCAAGAATAAGAAAGAATATCATTTCTTTTACTGTTTTATATTCATGGGTCTAGAATAAGAAAGGCATCATTTCGTATTCATGAGGATCTAGAACAAGAAAGGAAGATCATTTCTTTCACTTTGTTGTATTACTCTGTTACAAGGCTTGTTACATCATTGAAGGGCATAGGATTTGAACTTAGTTTCCAATAATTTGTTGGTGTGACTAGTGATTGGTGAAGATGTTTAATCCACCTAATTTTGTGTGTGTACCAGAATTCCTTATTTTGTTCATTGTCAGAGAACAATGGACATAATTAGGCTATAAATGAACCAAGCTTGATCAAGCAGGACCCAACTCGAGCTGAAAATTATACCAAAAAGGTTTGTTCAAGCTTTGCTTAGTTTTGATTTTGAAAGCTCAAGCTTGCCTTAGTTTAGCTCAAAATTAAAATTGAGTTGATTTATTTTTTAAAACTTGAATTCAGCTTGGTTTAGCCTGAAATTAGATTTTCCAGAGGAGTGATTGCATCGAAGATCCGATAGCTTGGCTTATAATCCATATAATAATATTATAATATCATATTATTAATATAAAAAAAAAAATTCCCCAAGTTATTGAGCCGGCATTGCAGAAAATTTCAAGCCCAGCTAAAAGGCTCTAAATTATGGGCTGCACCTAAGCTGCCCATGAATAGCATGATTGATTGACAATCCAGATCTAATATAGCTCAACAGTCCTTTTGGCCATTGCAAGGTCATTATACGCAGAAACACAGGACTCACTAGACAAAGTCTATTGCCTACAATTTTTACTAGAAAAATCATTTGCTTAATAGCAAGTATCTTAAAAATGTTCCATTACGTGTATGTTTGGTTGCTCGCGACTAGATGAGGGGACTAGGGAATGAATCTTAGTTTTCATATTTAATTCCCCATAACTCCAGTCCCACTACGTGCATGTCAACGTTCAAATAGATTGCTTCTTGGATGCTCACAACCAGATGTGTGAAGTCATCGATCTTTCATTCTCCAACCACCCAGACGTTATTTTTCAGATTTCCACTTCCAAGCTAATCTTCACACATCTAATGAATCTATTTGAACAATAACTTCACTAAAAACAAACACAAGAAGCATTCATGATTCAATTTCTTGACTGACTTCATTGCAAACAAACACCAGAACCCACAGATTCCTTCATACCTACATTTGAAACAATCACTTTCACCCAGTTCCAAAAAACAAGGGTTATGGACAACCAAGCATGCCCTACTTGGATGATCTTATGTCAATAGCACATAGGTGATGAAGCCGTTTATTCTAAATACAAATTTAGAATAACCAATTTAGTCAGATCAGAATTAAAGAAACAAAACAACTTCCCTGTCACTACATTAGCATACAGAACCATTTTCTACTATAAATGCTTGTCGTATGATATGTCTTAAAAACCAGATCTTAGTAATATAAAATATAAAAATAGATACTGCCATAAATCTGTAGTAGCCAGAAGGCATATTTTTGACTAACTTGCAATAATAAAGTGTTACAAATGATTTTTGCACATCTAACAGAAACCTAAAAAAGAAAAGTTTACCTTTAAAAGCCTCATTGGCCAAAAGCTTGATTTCCTCTGCCCGTTCAGCATCCAGAACGTCTGTTTCACCCATACTGGTCATTGAGAAAAGATGCTTCTTATCAACAACTTCTAATCATCTAATAGGGAACTATAGAGCAGCACACAAGACCTTTAATCAACTAAAAGGAGAAAAGAAGAAGAAAAATAATTCTGAATGCACCTTATAATGAAAGAACAGGTGATTCCACAATGGAAGAACAGAAACCCCACAATACACCAGGTCAATCAAACATTGGGCACAATGCAGATAACAATAATCCATTCAATAATGCAAGTAAAATAGGCCATTTTAATAACTGATTTATTTATTTGAATAAAACAATCATAAACATGATTCTCTCTTATATTCTCAAGATAAGGAATTTATTGAAATAATTGTATAAACAACCATCTAAAGAGAGCATATGAAAACTTTTCAATTTTTTCATCCTTGTGCCTAGCAGTTGACTTCCTTAGAAGATTTTTGTGGCAATATAAGAATAAAACCACCTGAATTCAAAAACTACAAATAAGGCACAATCTGAAATTGTTGACTTTTTAACTCTATAAGGGCATCTTTCACCAGGTCTATAAGTCAACGAGGTATGGCAAACTTTTGTAGCATGAACATGGCTTAGAAAATTCATAGTAAGTATAACATTCTTGATGCCCTAGCAAACAAACCAATTATCAACTTCACAGCATTCTACTCAATTAACTATTTGAATATTCTCAAATCTACTTGATTGATCTTAAACCTATCAAACCGACTAATAAGTTCATATTTCTATCTGTGTTACTAAGAAGATTAGAAAATATCATCGAGGTCATTACATGATAACTTTAAATAAGGCACCATTAATCCCAAAATCATAAAAATCAAATCTTGATTGAGCCAAGAAATTGAACTTTGCCATGTGAACGTGCCAATCCTCTGTAATCTCACAGATACGACAAGCCAGATATGCCAACGTTGCCACGTGTTTCAGGCCATAAATGTCGGAATGGCAAACAAGGATCAAAGCAAAAATCAAACAGGAAAAAAAAAAGACAGCTTCACTAAAATTCTACATTTTTGTCTGGTCCGAAAAGTGGTCTTTATCAGACCGTTATCCAGGAACTCAAGTGATCGATGCACGTGCCACCTAACAAAAGCTTGTCTCAGTCAATCATTTACATGCCAAATCGCTTAATAAAATGGAAATCCCTTGGTTTTGTTCACAATGAGAGTTCTAAAACATCCATCTTCAATAGGCTTGAAAGCATTTAAGAGAGATTATTTTAGGCAAGGGTAATTAAGGTCGACTGCAAGCCGTTGAATCTTTCCAAGGATCCTCAATTGCACTCACCAGGCTTGGCTGTTTCTTCAAATTCTCTCATCCTCTTTCATGTCATCTTTTTACTTTAATCAATTGCATGAACTATTCCATCCCAGAGTTAATTGTGCAAACCTTAAGTTCATACTTGTCCGAATGACGTGGCAAACACCTAAAGTTTACAGCTTTTACTAGCACCGAACTCAAAACCAATTTATTTACCCATGATCCACCAATCACCGCAAACATATTCAAAACTTCTAACCCACCAACTCAAGCTTCAATAACAACCAGGCTTTAGCTTTCATCTATGAAAGAGACTCAAAACCTATTACACAGCATTATGCAACTCAATCGATTCAACAGCTCATTACAAGCTTAAACAAAACATCAAAAACATTTTCACAAGATGATCCAAAGCCATACAATTGTATTCGAATGAAAAGAAAAGGACTGCCAAAAAAAGCATCTCCTTCAAGGTAACCTACAGGACCAATCAAAGATTCTATTCTATGATTCATTAGCATAAAAAAAAAAATTGATTCCACGATGCTCCACAGAATAAAGCAAATCAGAATAAAAAAAACAATAAATCATCAACCAAAACAAGGGAAAGAAGCAAAATCAATCAGATTAGCTAGGAAAGAAAGGCAGACACCACCTCGGCGCGATATCCGAAGGAGACCGAGAGGTTAGATGGGAAGAGAGGGGTGGCGGGGCTTGGAGCAAGAGGGGTTTTGGAGCAGGGAAGCGAGAGAGAGAGACAGAGAGAGAGAGAGAGAGGAAGAAACCCTAGGAATGGAACAAAGGGAGTGAATTTATCGGGGTTTGGCCACTTTTGGGAAGGCTTGGATGGGTATGTGACGAAAAAGGAAGGCTTTGGGTTTCTCTAGTGACCAGCACCGCGAAAATCCGGCTGATGATCTCAGCCGTTAAAATTATTATTATTATTATTATTATTATTTTGGTTTATGGTGATAATTTTTAAAGAAGCTGGCATTAGGATTAGTTATTTTTTTCATTGGTCCAAATCCAACTCTCAAAGTCCAAATTTGGATAACAAAAAAAAATGTGACATATTTTTTAAAAACATTGTTTCAAAGTACTGTTAACTACACTATGTTTTTATTAATTTTTTTTAATAATGTAGACAAATCACCTTCAATTCATAACACTTGCCCCACGGTTAGGAGTTAATTGCACTGATCTACTGCAACCATCATTCCACTATCAAATATTATTATCACATGGTAAGGAAAAATTACTGAAGAAATTTTTATCCACAATATTTATAAAATAAGTATTTATTAAGAAGAAATTGAAATTTTCAAAAGTACTTATTGCTTGTGGTTCTTATCCGGACAAGTTGCCATATACACACTCTCAAACACCAACCTGTTGCTTCTGAAGCAGATGTTCTACCATACTTTTTCTCCACTCTTTTTATATCAGAAATTAATTTAGGAGAACAAAAACTAAACCAAAAAAAAAAATTGTTCCTCACCAAATATATTTCAATCTAAACCAGACCTAAAATTCATAAGAAAATGAAGTACAACATCAAGAACAGATGACCATTTCTAAGTATGATCCTCAGGAGCATGAAGAACCAGCAAATCAAGCATCTTAGCCATACTGAAACGGCAACAACGAGGGCATCTCTGATCACTTTGGTAGCTGAAACAATAACAGAGCTTCTTTGTCTGAAATGAAGAGTGTTTCACCCATGAAGAAAAGATGGTCAAGAAACAGTAACACGGCACTACCAAGCACAATGGGGTTGGTCTAGTAGCTAGTCACTCAAAACACCACTCACTGGATATTAAACCTGAAGAATCAATCGATTTGGGTAACAAGTACAAGCTGCAACTCTGTACATCCATTGCCGGAATGTCATCTTGATGGTGGCATTCGCAACAAACACATGTTTGCTTATTTGCATTAAGCATACCTGCGTCGCTTGGTCATAACAGCTGAATGATACCTTTGAGGGATTGGTGAAGATGATATATCTGGCACAGACACCACATTTTCAGATGCCGGATAGTGCAAATTCTTTTGCCAGTGGAGACCAGAAGCAGTAGGAGGTGATGGAATCTCTGGCACCATCCATGAGATCTCTGGAACCCGACCCAAGCAATCCTCGCTGTCCAGGTTTTCATCAATAGATAGATTTAATGGTGACCCCTCAGAACTTCCAAGCTTGCCACTGTCAGTCTGAAAATATAAATAAATGAATAAATATTCAATACACATACTAATTAAAGTCTTGCAGCAGACAAAATAAAAATCCTTTTTAGTTCCAAGACTGCAAAGACATTATGCAAAAGAAAAGACTGGTGTCACAGGCATTAGCAGATTTATGCAATTAGCACCATTTGTCACAATAGAAACAAAACAACCATAGCATTCTTTGGGTGTATATCAGAGGCTGACGGGTTTTTCAGTTAAATGATATAGGCTAATCACTCAAACAAGAATAGGCAACTGCATGCCCTGTGGAGAGAAGATTCAACAGAAAAAAGTTGCTGTATGTAGAATGTCAGATGGCTCATAATCTATCTCCACTAATTTGATTTCCAAATCAAGAATAACGACAGAATAGTGATACACTTTACCTTAGATGCATGCTTTGTGAACCCATAATTTTGGTTAAAATCTGTCAACCCAAAAAAGTCATCCAAAGGCCAGTCAGTCAGAGATCCAGGTGTTGTGCCACTGGAGAATGGCACATTATTGGTTACCAACCCATTATTATTGCACAGTTGGCTGGAGAAAGCTCCACTGGCTTCACCATACAACGGGGGAGAGGCGCTTCTCTTCCGCAATGGTTTAGAGGATGATTCTGTAATTCTTAAGGCAGTGTTAACTGGTTCCTTTGCAGAAGATACAGCATGTTCAGTGGATTCAAGGTCCACTCTAACACCAGTCACCAGGAATCTTTGGTGAGCAGAAACAAAAGAATTTGCTGTATGAATGGCAATATCACATTTCCTGCAAAGCAAGGCACGATCCTCTAAGCAGAAGAAGTAGCCCGCAGCTTCCTGAGAAAAAAAAATTAATATTCAGATGACAAATATATGTACCAGCATAGATCAATTATCACTTGCAATCCAACATTATTTCCACATCAGTACATTTATCATAGAAGTTATTTCAGTGAAGCCCGAGGCTGACGATGTTAATTATGCAGTGGAAAAATCATGTTCTTGGCTTGAGATAAGCATAGAAGATCAGATATTCACAAACTCACCATGTAAAATAGTTGAAATTATGACCTTACAAATTCAAATTATTATGCTGAAAAGACTATTTTAAAACTAATAAAAATCGCACAAGTTAAAGGAAGTAATTATGAAACCATCCAAAAATTTAAAAATGTGAATATCCTCATACTACCACGATGTCATTAAATTTTTTGTTAAACTGTGGACCATTCAGATGCTCTAGTTTTGCTGGAAGTTGGTCCTAGCCAGTTCCTAGTCCAACAGAGTACTAATAAAATTTTCTTTTTTCTTTTCTTTATTTTTTATTTTATTTACTTTTATTTATTTATTTTTGGATGGAGGTGGGGGCTGCCAGCAGCAATGTATGTACCCCATAAATTTTTAATTGCCCCTAAAAACAAGATCCTTGCATAAGCAGCCTGCAAGGGCATGTGTATACAACATTATGTTATTGATATTTGCATACAAACATCTGCAAGGATATATCTATAAAAACCTTAGCTTTATAAGAACTAAGAATAGAAAGGAGGCATGTACCCCACTTATCTACAGACTATGGGTATCCACCAGTAGTGGGTAAATACACATACAGTTTTAGTTTACTTACCCGACACTTACATGTGAAACAAGCAGATACCCATTTTTTCAAGGGTAAAAGGAGCAGTTACCTTTGGGTAAATTGTAAATAGGTACCCGCATGTTTTAAAAAATATATTAACGTGTAATATCAGGTATAAATTAAATTTTAATATTCCATTTCAAAATTTTAATAAAGTAATTGTCAATTTTTTTTTTACATGCACACCCCTGCAATAATGGGTAATTTGTAAAAACTATATTAGTTAATAATTACATACTTTTATAGAGACAAGTAAACAATTATATACTTTAATGAAAGTAAAAAACATATTCAATGGTGATATATGTTCACAACTTCACAAGTACATCAATAACTAAATCAAATTGAAAATTTTTTCTTGCATCCCATCACATGATCCAAAAATTACAATTTTAACATGCACCCAAATAAGCTCATGAACAGCAAAGGATCCAATAACTATGCCAGAGGACACGCAAATGGGCACCTGCTTCCCAGCAAGCAGATACGAGTAACAGATTTATATGCCCATAATAAAGCATGTAAATTCTATCCATACCCGTTGACCTACTGGTTAGATAATTCACGAAGGTTTGACCCACCTGCCCTGCCAAGTCTACTTTCAAATCTACTGAATAGTCTAAATGCTAACAGTTAAAATTAATCAGCTTAAATATTTAAAAAATTTAAGGATGTGCCCTGCCAATAAACCCTAACTCATGAACCACAGGTTGACTCCTTGCCTTTCTAAAAATATCTAAATCATCTGTAAATAAAATAACATATTGATTCACACTAGTTCACATCCAAAAATATATGCAGAAAGGTAGAAGTTTGGATCAGAAAAAAGTCAAAGCAATGTAAAAGGCATTGTATTCTTATAGCAAGGCATGATTCACTCCAAAAATGATGGATATAGCATCACTTGAGATGGATTTGAGTTTTCGCTATTTTTTGGGTTAAGGCTCCAAAAGGCCCATCTTCTTTTTATCACAACTGAAGTTGCAAATATTTACAACAACACTTTTTAACAACCCATTGAACTTTGGGCAAATGAATGGCACCTTGGTTTCAAAGGTTCAACAAGTTGAACACTAGCAAAAAATAACAAGTTGATGACAAAGGTTCACAGATGAGTGTACATTTAGGGGGAGGGAGCAAAATTGTTTTTTTTCGAGAATGTGGATCATTATTCCAGCATATACTCATGTAAAAACAATAGAAGCAACCAGCAAATCATTCAGTAAAATCCCGCAAAGAATAAAATTTGCCAAATGGTCAAGGGCATATAGGTTGCACAATACCATTCAATTTGGGATGATGACACTTATAAACATCTAAAAATTACATTGAGAAGACAAAAAAAAAAAAAAAATTCAACACCTTGTTAAGTTCAAATCAAATTAGGCAACTACAGGGAATCCCCTACAAGTGCTCCCCGTCCAGATTCACAGCATGGACCCGATTGAACCTCTTCGTTCTCAGATGAATTTGTGCTCAAGAACAGTTTATTCGATGATTAAGGACCTTATTCGAGAATAAGTAATACCACCATTCACATGGAACAAAATTGTTCCTGAAATAAGGCAACTTTCCTCTTAAAGTCAATCCAGCCTTATTCCATATGCAAACATTCACCCAAACCTCAATAAATAAAAATAAAAATAAAAATAAAATGAAAAAAATTCAACCCTAAGAAGCCAAATCTCTAAATTCCAGCGAATTCAAAGCAAAAGAACAGAAACTAAAAGTATTCCACAAACTGAAAAAAAAAAAAATTCAACCTTTCCAAAAATCCCACCACAATACAAATCAAAAACCTATGAACAACGAACACCATCGACTCAATCCAAATAATAGAATCAAACAAAGACGAAACCCCAAAAACAAACAAGATGCAAAGTTCACAAACTCTAACCAATCCGTCAAGGAAGAGAGAGAAAGATCGAGATGAGACCTGGCAGATGTCGCACTTAGGGACGCGAGGCGCAGGGGGTTCAGGGACGAGGAGTGGTACCCGCTGGTGTTTCCCGGCAAGCTTATTGGCAGCATGCACCTTCTGGTCACATTCGAAGCACAACGCCGCCTCGTCGGCACAGCAAAGCACCCTCGCCTCCGCCGCCTCGCAAGCACTGCACTGAATCCTCATATCCTCCACTCTCTCTCTCTCTCTCTCTCTCTCTTTGTGAGTGGATCTAAGCTCGATTAGGGTTTCGCAGGAGCTGGTAGAGAGGGACAAGTCGGGAGAATAAGGGGGAGGGAATGAATGGCAAAATGGTAATATTGAGAAGTGGGGCCGAGAAGGACGAGAGGGTTATTGGCCTGCCGTCACTGGGTCGTGGCAGTGTCCACTCTGAAATTTTAAATGGGCCCCACACCCCGCCACTAGAGACCTTCTGCTGTATCCTACGATGGTGGCGCCATCATGACGTCATCATTTTTATTTTTTTATTTTTAAATATATATTTAGTATATTCTAGTGCACTTATAATAATTATATAATTTGTATTTTTTTTTTTTTTTTTTTTTTACAAATGGTTTCCGTTCCAAACTATAAATATATATGTTGAAGGATTTTGTATAAAAATTAAAGATGATTTCTTTAATTTTATTTAAATTTAATGTAAAAAATGAATTAGATAACTATATTATCTCTTTTTTTTAATTATATTTTTTTTTGTGATTATGAATATAACTTTTTTATGACTTACATAATTAAAAAATATGTAAAATTAAAAAAATGATTAAATATTGTGTTAATATTATAAAATGAGAACTATTTTGAAATAATTTTTTTTAAAACAACTAATATTTAAAAATAAAGTAAGTAGCCAACAAACATCCTCATTTTAAAAAAATCAAACATGTATAAAATATAGAGCAAGCTCAATAAAGGTGTGCTTTTGTTTATTTCAAATTTTTCGAAATTAATACTATAATCTGAAAATAATATTTTAAAAAATATATTATCAAAATTTTATTATTGATATATTACAAAGTAGTCCATCTAATAAAAAAAATTGTTCAAAAAATCTATTATTTAGCATTTTTGTTTGTTACAAATTATTTTATATAGTATAAAAATTATATTTTTAGAAAAAAAATTGTTAAAATTTATTATTTGACCCTGTCTTTTATAAACTGCGATATAGCATATAAAAAAATATTTTAAAAAAAATATTTATAAAAATATATTATTTATTTCTTTGACTTTTACTTGATTGCTCCTAAAATAAATTATGACTGTAATTTTATAGTCCTCATTATTATTTTATTAAATTGAATGGTTCGAACTGACGAGTGGTGGCTCCCCGAATTCGATCCCCAGCTCGCGCAGGTGAAGGTATTTGTGGGATTTTCAAGTGGTAGCTCCCCCCACGTGCCCGTCTTTGCTTTTACGCTTGTCGTTTTTGTAAAAAAAAAAAATGATTCGAACTGTAATGACATGTCATTCAACCAATATATATATTGAAGTTTAAAATTTGATTTCATTCCTTGAGTAAGCACCCCCTTCTATCTTCTCCTAATTCCGGTCACTGACTAGACCATTCAACAACCAATACCACCACCCCTTCCTTGCCATATTATTATTGTTATTTTTTAAAATTAATAAAACTTTTATTTTAGGTCTTCTGAAATTAAGATCTTCCCTGTATATATCTTGACCCATTAAAATTGATTCATTGAACAAATGCTATTATTTTAGTGCAAGATAAGATAAGACAACTCATGTTTTTATATGATTATCATCATCATCATTATTATTTATTATTATGTTCCTTATTTTTTGCATTATAAGCCATTTTAAACCCATTTAAAAAATTAGAATTAATATGAAATCCATCATATTAATTATTTATATATTGACTTGAATTGATTGGGTGGGTGTTGGCAACTGTGAGAATGTACCCGCACCCAGTGTTAACAACCATTGAGACCATTGAGTTTGATCTGCCAGAGTGTCTGAGCTCTAGGATTACGTCACCCATGACGACACATGCGATGCACCTGACCTCTAAATCACCACCTGAATTGAACCACATTAATTAATGATATTATTATTATCATTTTATTATTATTCTCATTATTATTCCAGAGACTCGCGGTCTACCAGAGTCTTTAAATAAAAAATCTATGAACATTCATAGAACAACTATTTAATCAAAAACCAACGGTCATATCATATTAGAAACAAACATTGTAAAATAAGATATACATTTAAGTGGGATATATAATACTTACACAATATTATAATCAAAGTTATTGTATCAAGATGCAAACAGTATTTGCTAAATTATTTAAACTTATTTACATTAAAAATTATATATAAAGTCAATAACACCTAGGGGTGTAATCGATCGAGTTCGAGTCGAGCAGTAAGCTACTCGAGCTTGAGCTCGGTTAAAAACTCGCTACTTGATATATATTCGGCTCGAACTCGATAGAGTTTTATTTTTATAGCTTGAACTCGACTCGATACATAAATCGAGCCACTCGAGCCCGCTTGATTAAGTTTGATTAAGCTCGATAGAAGCTAATAAACTCGATTTTATCATAGATAATTTTATACTCGAACTCGAATTTTGGTTCGAACTCGAGCTCGAACTCAATTATATATATAAAACAAACTAACATATAATATATATACACATAAATACAACTACTCGATTAAGCTGGCGAGCACTTGAATCAAGTATTAAGATGCTCGAACTCGGATTGCTCGATTACTCGAGCTACTCGAGCTCGAGCTTGACTCAACCCTAAACGAATTGAGTTCGAGCTTTCTCCGAATCGAACTCGAGTAACTTTTGCGAGTAGTAGTGTATCATTTACACCATTAATAACACCTACCTAATTTATTTTAGTGTAAGGGCAAAATTTTAGATACTATTTATTATATTATTTACATACCTATTAATTAAGTTTGGTATTTGTCTCTCTCTACCTCATTTGTTTTATTTTTTTTTAATCTACAAATCTGCAGTGACGAATTGTATTATTATCAATAGCATTGCATGAAAAATTTTCCACTAAAATTTAAATTACAAATATATTATTATTATTATTATTATTATTATTATTATTATTATTATTATTATTATTATTACCCATATAGCCACTAATAAGGGAGCACTTATATTATATTTAATAATTAATTTCAAAAATTATTGATTTGAATGAATATTGTATAATAATCAATTTAAATTAAATATTTGAAAGGGTTACCAATGGCCACAATCTGATTATGATTGAGATTTGGGAAGTTATAACCACTAGTCTACTAGAGCACTCACATATGTCAGGTACCTTGGGAGCAGCAATGAATCAGTTGTTCCTACTTCCTAGAGCCACTTGACACAAGCTTTTTCTCACAAGGGCCATGCTTTTCACCTGGCCCAACTCTTAGCCACTCCTTTTAAATCAACTACTTTGTTATGAGTCCAATTGACATGCTCTCGGAGATTCATATTAACGGTGTATTTATTTTAATAAAATAAATGGTGCAAATTAATACAAAAATTTATTTCTTAAAAATTTTATTTAGTAGTCCCTCTATTTTTTAAATTATTCTGAGCAATATCTAACAATTTGATATACTGTTTAATTCCTCCGTTTTAACTTTCATGCTTATTGGTTTTTACTAGTAGCTATGGGTGTAATCGATCGAGTTTGAACGGAACGACAAGCTACTCAAACTCGAGCTCGATTGAAAACTCGTTGCTCGAATTCGATCGAGTTTTGTTTTTATAACTTGAGCTCGACATAAATAAAGCTACTCGAGCTCACTTGATTAAACCCGATAAAAGCTAATAAGAAACTCAATTTAATTAGAGATATTTTTATACTCAAGCTTGAGCTCGAATTCAATTATATATATAAAACAAACAAATATATCATATACACACACACAAATACAACTACTCAATTAAGCTCGCAATCACTCAAGTCAAGTATTAAGATGTTCAAAATTAGCTCGCTCAATTACTTAAGCTCAAGCTCGACTTGACCATAAGCGAGTTGAGTTTGAGCTTTCTCCGAATCGATTCGAGTAACTTACGAGCAGTAATGTATCATTTACACCCCTACTAGTACCCCACACCATTAGTTATTTGATAATATTTTGAAATTATCCTTGGGTGTTTTCATGAATGAAAGGTTGTGGTTATGCCGAGTGATAAAAAAACCTATAACTTTCAATTTTAAAAGTTTCTGAGTGATTAAAAATAGTAATATTGACCATCATCCCAATGCTTGAGTGTTAAAGTATTTGACGCCTATATGAAAACTCAAAAATTGACTCCTCATAATGTATAATAGATGTGTGAACAAGAGTGTGGGATGATTTGTCTATATCGTCAAATAATAATAATTAGTCCAATTCCCTCATTTTGCATCAAATTTTTTAAATTTTGGTGATTTTAAAGTGATATTCCACGTAAGTAATTTAAAACATAACAAAATAATTTAATTATCCAAATCGTAACATCATAAATATAATATCTAAAGAAAAATGAGTAAAAAATGGTTAATTTTTTGAAACAGTGACTACAATTTTCCTTATTTTCACTTTAGTCATCCAACTTCAAAATGTATCAAAGTGGTCACTCAAGTTAAAAAAACTTCATTGAGCAGTCACTTTGTGACTTTCTGGCACCCAATAGCCTAAGTGGCTTTCGTAAAAGCTTACGTGGCAATTTTATTGTGCAACCACGTAGGCTTTTGGGCATAAGAAAATCTCAAGTGACTGGCCAGTAAAAGGATTTTTAACTTAAGTGGTCATTTTAATACATTTTGAAATTGGATGACCAAAGTGAAAATAAAGCAGAGTTGAGTGACTATTTAAAAAATTAACTCAGTACAAAAACCTATATATGAAACAATACTTAGCAGTAGGTGAATAACAAAAAAATCCAAAAAGAAAATATTTAAAAGAGAAATGAAACGGTAGAGTAAATTTAATTATATAATAATAATATATTTTATAACCTTTTTGATAATCAAAACCACTGCCATTAATATTATGCACTTTAAATCCCTTCGACAATGAACTAACTTTAAATTCTACTGTTTTTTATGTTAAAATTTTGCAAATACCAACCATTTTAGAACTCCTTCAACTGTACTTATTAGACATAAAAATTAGACGAAAACGCCGTTTTTTTTTAATATTACAAAATATTTTTTTATCAAAATATGTATATATTTTTATTATTTACCAGATGTGCATTTTGGAGGAAAGGGAAAACTTTTCCTGTTTTTAATTTTTTTTTTAATTTTTTAATAGAAAACATAGTATTTAAATTAAAAAAATGTGAAAATGGGAGAGTTTCTTCCCTTTTCATGTTTTTCTATTTTTTAATAAAAAAAATTAGAAAACGGGAGATTCTCTCCTGTTTTTCAGTTTTTTAAAAAAGACTTAAAAAAATTCTTAACCGCCAAGCATGCTGCCGTTAAGTAGTTTAAAATTTTTTAAAAATTTTATATTGGAAAATAATGGTTAAGTTATATATTTTTTTTAAAGTTTTATTTTTTAAAAAATATAAATCATGAAAATATTAAAAAATAGGATGAAGAAACCTGCATTGGTAAAAACTTATTACGAAGTACTTAGTACAAAGTAGGATGGTCAAACATGCACTGATCAGTAATTAGGAAGGTCAAACCTCCACCGATCAGTAATTAGTAGAAAGTAGAACAGTAAAACTTACACCGTTGGTCAAACCTGCATCGGTAATTAGTACAAAGTAGGATTGCCAAACTTGCATCGGTCAGTACTTAGTACAAATTAGGACGGTCAAAACTGCATCGGTCAATAATTCGCACAAAAGTAGGGCGGTCAAACCTTCATCGTTGGTCAAATCTACACTGGTCAGTAATTAATATAAAGTAGCTCTGTGAAACCTGCACCTGTCAGTAATTAGTATAAAGTAGGACTGTCAAATCTATACCATTTAGTACATAGCACAAAAAAATTATCTTTTCCGGCAAAATAGATGAAATGTGTTTACTCTGTAATTTTAAAAACACCATAAAAAATCATCAACAGAAATTCTCTATACGTGTAAATATAAAATAGTGGATAATTAGAAGTTCAAATAGCATTAGAAGGGGAGAAAATGAGAATGCAGGCGAGGTGATATAAAGTGAGAAGTGGGAATTATAGAAGAAAAAAATTAAATAAAATGCCATGGTAAAAAATTTTTTATGGCAATTAGAATGGTGACTAATATATATATATATAAAAGAAAAAGTGGAAAATGGGAGAATCTCCAATTTTCCACTTTTTATTTATTTTTTTAAAAGGAAAACGGGAGATGCTGTCCCCTTTTTCATATTTAAAAAATAAAAAAAATAGAGAAAACGGGAAAAAATTTTCATTTTCCCCAAAAATACGCATTTTGGTAAATAATCTAGAACATGCATATTTTCATAATTTTTTGTTTTTTACAATATTTTAAAAAAAGCCCAAAGACACAGACATGAGCTACGAAAATGGGCTTTTCTTAATGTTGAAAAAAATAAAAATTTATGAAATTACGTATGTTTTGGATTATTTATCAGAATATCCATTTTTGGGGAAAACGGAAAATTTTTTCTGTTTTCTGTTTTTTTTTTTAAATATGGAAAACGGGAGAGCATCTCCCGTTTTTCTTTAAAATAAATAAATAAAAAGGGAAAATGGGAGATTCTCTCTCATTTTCTACTTTTTGTTTTAAAAAATATTATATATATATGAAAATTTTTATGGAGGTTAGTCACTCTTCTAGCCGCCATAAAAAATTTCGTACCATCGAAGGGTTTTTTTTTTTTAATAATTTTTCTTATATAATCCCCATTTCCTACTTCATACTATCTCCCCTCCATTCTCATTTTCTCCCTCTTTTAATTCTATTTCAACTTCTAATTGTGGTGTTTTATATTTACATGGGTACGAGATTTCTATTGATAATTTTCAATTGTATTTTTAAGATTACAAAGTGGTCACATTTCATTCATTTTGCCAGAAAAGGTAATTTTTTTTTGTGCTAAGGACTGACTAATGCAGGTTTGATTATCCTACTTTATACTAAATACTGATCGGTGCAAGTTTGACCGTTCTATTTTGTACTAATTACTGACCGGTGCAAGTTTGATCTTCCTACTTTATATTAATTACTGCCGGTACAGGTTTGACCGAGGTACTTTGTAGTAATTACTGACAGGTACTGGTTTGATTGCTCTACTTTATACTAATTACTGATCGATGCAGGTTTGATCATCCTAATTTGTACTAAGTGCTGATTGGTGCAGGTTTAACTACCCTGCTTTGTACTAATTTTTTAAGTACTTGTTTTTAAAATAAATTGGAAAAAGGGAGAGAATCTCCTGTTTTCTAAATTTTTTACATACTCTTAAAATAGGCTGTTTGATTGCAAATATTTTCCATGGAAAACTTTTTCACAAACCAAGCCACGTGACAACTTTTTCCTCAAATTTGTGGAAAATTTTCCTCTCCCAACCCAAAGAAAAATTTTCCATTGAAAACTGAGAGGGTTATTTGAAAAAATAAATTGAGGGGTAATTTGAATTTTTTTTTATAATCTTGGAAAAAATATCCTTAAATAATCTCCATTTTTTCAAATTCAAATAAATAAAAATAATAATAAAACAATCCATCTTTATTTAGGATTTAAAAAAATAAAGATTTTTAATTATTAAAATAATAAATCATCGAGATTTTTAGAATTAAAAAAACCGAAATATCAAATTTTTTAAAAAAATAATAAACCAGGAAAAAAAGAGAGATAAATATGTGTCGTTGAAGATCCGTGTTGGATTGTTATTTTGCTTCAATGGAAGAAATATGTGTACTTTGAATTTTTTAGTTGAATACTTTGAAACAATAGACATATTTGCAAAGATAATTCCGAATTTTGTGATTTACCATATCAATTTTTTAAGTAATATAAATGACTTATGTTATTTGAATGATTTAGTACAATGATTTTTTAAAGTCAGTAATCCATAAATAATTTTTTTTGGAATGATCACAAAATAGAAAAACCTGTTGATTAGGATTAATAGCATTTTAGGTAGCTAAAAATACAATTTCCTTGGAGAATATAAAAAATTTTTCATGGAAAATGTAATTATTTTTGGAAAAGTTGATGCAATCAAACAACAAATGAGATTTTTTCCATGTAAAATGTTACATTTTCCATGGAAAATAGGAGCAATCAAACAACAAAATAAGAATTTTTCATAGAAAATTCTTGATTTTCTAGCTAGAAAATAATACCAATCAAACAACTATTTTTTTATTTTCCATCAAAAATTTTTTTTTCCACAAATTTTCCATGTTGTAATCAAACACAGCCTTAAATGCTATTAAACATTTTTCGTTACTAATACTCCCTTTAATGTAAGGAAAGACTTTAAAGCAATAAAATATTGTTTATTTAGATTTTGTTACTAAAAAAGTATTAAAAAAAATAAAATTTGTTCCCTAAAACCCTCTTCCGATATCCAACACAAACAAGCCTCGAGATAGGATACATGCACAAATCTTAAAGCTACACGTGGAACGTTAGGAGTCATCATGGTGCTTATTTAAATATCAAAACGGGGGCGTTTGCCGCCAGTTCTCCATTTCGTGGTTTCTCTTCTCCGAGCTCTCCCCTGTCTCCAATCCTTCGCTTCTCCGAGCTCGTTCGAGAAGATGGGGTCGATTTCTTAGGTTTTTGTGCTTCTCAGGCATCCAATCCTCCATCGCAGTGCTGCTGGTTGATCCTTTCGTCTGATTCCCCGGTGTGAGATCAAGATACGATGATTTTATGCTCGATTTTTCCATGAATTTCTGTTCTGATGATGGGTTTTATGGAATTCGAGGTGATGAGTCTTGATTTTCTGATTTTTATAGTATTTTATTTTTTTTAGTGGATGCTTGTGCATTGTGATTGTGAAAATTGAGGCTTTCTAGGGTTTCGATTTGCGCAAACCTCTTTATCTGTTAAATAGATCTAAGTAGGGATATCTGTATGTGGTTTCATGCTTACTTGCATTGGTTGGAATTTTTCTCTTCTTTGTAGTGCTTGCTGATTGAGAATTTGGGTATCTTGTGGAATTATGATCCATCTTTTAGGTTTTCAGAAGAAATTTCTTCAATTTTGAGAATTAACAAGAATCACATGCATTTATTTGTATTAATCCACGCTGAAATAAGAAAATCTGATGTGTTTTACGGGAACTTCTATTTCTGATGATATATCTGATGGTAAATAATTGCAGATAAGTCAATAGCATTGCTGGTCTTGTCAAAGTTTTCTTCAGGAAATGGTCTGGATTCTATTGTAGACTCAGAGTCAATTTGTTTTTTCTACTGCCCCCCTAGCTTCTTGATGGTTTTCTGCTCATTAGAGACAAATAAGTAAAGCTGGATGTTTCTTTTATTTATTATGAGAAATAGCACTTGATTTGCCCTGCTTTAATAAGTAATTTCTTTATTTGTTTAAATTTGACCTGTATTTTCCCTTTGTTTTTCATTTGAAAGCAATAAAGTAGAAAACTGGAATAGGCTGACCCTACTTTGATTTAGACAGCATGTTCCTTCCTTGAGTTTAAAGCATCCTTTATTTTCCAATTTCATGTATATTGCAGGTCCCAGTAGCTCTCTAATGCCATGGCATTTCAATCCCAATTAGCGAAATGAGGTGCAATGCTTGTTGGCGGGAATTGGAGGGCAAGGCCGTATCAACTACATGTGGTCATATTTTGTGTATCCTTTCAAGTCATTGATATGCTGGTCTTGTTATGTTGAAGTTATTAACTATCCAATACTCAGAAGTCTTATATGGTTAAGTGTCCTTAACACTTGAGAAGGCACTGAAGATGCTGGCAAGATACTGTCCAATGATGCTGCATGTCCTATCTGTGATCAAGTGCTGTCAAGAAGGTGCACATCCATTTATTTTCTTGGCTCAGATAGTAATGTTTTTCCATGTAATTATCAATTGAGCTATTTCTAAGATCTGCTTTATCCTTCAGATTTCTCCTCATAAGTAGCATTGATGCTTTTTATATAGGAACAGCAGAATATTTTATGAGGCCATGCTGCAATTTTAATACATTAGGCACTTTTAGTGATTTGATCCATTTTCACATAACATGCTGAACTTTTGCTTGTCAGCCTCATGAGACCGGTGGAAATAAATCCTGGTGATGAATGGATAAATGTAAGAACTTCTATCTAGTCATTGAATTTCTATGGTTGTACTTACCATTCTATGTTCTTAGTCACGTTTGTTTTGCAGATGGCAATGGCTGGAATATCTCCACAGATACGTATCCTCATGCTTATTTCATGGCTTACATATAATTTACTTTATTCACCCTGTTGTTTATCCATTACCAATTAAAGCAAAGCCTAGAGATTATCAGCAGCATTTAGTGAGATCTATCCATGTCTATGTTTTCCTTTAATACATAAAACCACAGTTATGAAGAGTGCCTACCGGAGTGTAATGTTTTATATTGGCCAAAAGGAACTTGAAATGCAATACAAAATGAATACGATCATTGGGCAATGCCGCCAGAAATGTGAGGCCATGCAAGCGAAGTTCACAGAGAAGCTAGAGCAGGTGCACACTGCATATCAGAAAGCAGCAAAAAGGTGCCAGATGATGGAACAAGAGATTGACAACTTGTCTAAAGATAAGCAGGAACTCCAAGAAAAATATGCTGAGAAATCCAGGTTAAAATCTTGTTGCCTCTGTGTTAAAAAAATTCACGACAGACTCATACAGTCCTCTCTTTTTGTACTCAATACTTGGTTGCATAGGAGGGTCTGATATATCAACTGCTTCTTTGAAATCAGACAGAAGAGAAAGCTTGATGAGATGTATGATCAGTTGAGAAATGAGTATGAGTCAGTGAAGCGATCAGCTATACAACCTGCAGGCAACTTCTTCCAAAGAGCTGACCCAGACTTGTTTTCAGGCGTGGGAAATTTGATGGATGGCAGGGAGCCTGTCAGACAAGGTGATTCCTTAACCATATCATTTCTTTTGGTTAAACAAGAAACAATGAATTAATGAATTATCCAAGGAAAAAAAATGTCTTGGCAAATTGCCACATATTCAAATAGCAAACCAAATTAGATGTTGATGTTTTAGTAAAGACTAAGAAATACTTGAGTTTTCTTAAGAACTGAATTGGTCAGAGGGAGCTTACTGGAACTTTTCTTTAAGCTCTCCCCAAAAAATACAGATTGATTTATTTGTTGCAGATCGATTCACTCCTGATACTCCAGGGCAGAGAGAGGACATGTGGCCTGGTAGACAGAAGAATTCCAACTCAACTGTCTTTGACCTTTCTGGAGGTTCGCCAGCAAAGACAACAATTCCTGGGGACAGTGGGGGTAGAAGGCCTGCTCGTCCTATATTTGGACCTGGGGTGAGCAACCCATCAGCTACCTTACGGAATCTCATAATTTCTCCTATGAAACGGCCACAATTATCCCGTAGTCGCCCCCACATGTTCACGTAAGTCCTTCCCTCTAATCAACTTTTTTTTTTTTCATTAATGCTTAGAAGTTATTCTAGATATATGCCTGCCTGAAAGCTATCTTCTTTGTGCTGTGATTAGTTGGAAGCAGACATGCAGAAAAGTCCTATTGTTGCTATAGGAAAAAAGCCGTTAGAAGGCGTGTTCTCTGTAGTCTATACATGCCTATCTGAAAGTTTTTCTCATTCTTCTATGCCTCCTAACTGGTTGGAAGCTAATATGCACATAATTTTTATTGTTGATTTCAAAGAGAAACCGGTATTCAGTAGCCATGTTTTCTGCTGATTTGCATATATAAGCAGAAAGCTTTGACTTTGACTCCCAAATTAGAGTAATTTTGAAACTTTACTGATCAGTCAAACTCCTTTTTCAGGCTGTAGGAGCGATGGAGAGAGGAGTCTTCTGCCGTCCATTCTAGAGCAGTCTCCTGTTTCCTTCTCCTGGATAACTACTAAGTTTTGTAAGTTCTTTCCTTTAGATTCCTCAGGAAGCCATCATCATGCTCTAGTAGGAAAAGAATAGCCAGCGTTGCTGTCCTTGTTGGAACAATTATTACGAGGGTGTCCTCTTTCGTGGCTTACTAACATTTTAACTGACAATTCAGAGATAAGTTCTCTTTTTGGAAACCAAAAGAGAGATATCCTGCACCCTGCAGGCAACAAAGAGCAAGAATATATAACTAGTCAATACTCTCATTACGTTCAAATGAAACTTTTCAGGTAGCTTTCAAAATTTATTATTCTCAATGCAGGTTGGAGAATATTGTTTACAGGATCAGAAATTGCTTTTTCGCCATGGTAAGTTTCTAAATCTTACCAGAAAATTCAAATGCCTGCTATGCATGATCTCCAAATATTTATAGCTTTTCAGGCTTGTGAAAGGCCTGCTATGCATGATCTCCAAATATTTAAAGCTTTTCAGGCTTGTGAAAGGCGTGAATCTTTGGTAGACCTGATAAACACATACGTAGGTTTCCCTTGCCCTCCAAAATCATGTTGTTGGAAGCAAATGATGTGAATGCAATTGGCATGAATCTCTATATTTTGCCCCCTTTCAACATTGACCCTTGCTTGGATAAGTGTTTAATCAATGTTCTTTCTGTGAAACTGGTCAATTATAGAGTTGTTGTAGTTTCGAGTCATTAACCAGTTAAGATTGAAATGCCCCCTCACCGGATCTTTGGAAATTCATTAGATTACTGCTTTTGTGTGCATGCTGTCTGAACAACAGTATTCCCATAGCAGGCTTGAATCTATGCACCCAAAATGAAGGATTGTATACCTATTTGACAGTAGAACTTTTTCCCAACCTATGGTCTCCAGTTCACTGTTCTTTGGTTCATCTAAAAGTCTACCAGTAACTGTCAGATTGAAATGTATAATTAATTATTGGACAAATTTCTCATGTTCCTGTTTGATTTCTTTAATTTATATTATTCATTAATGCACACTACTTGTTGGCACTCCAGACTCCAGTACTAGCCACATGCAAGTTTCAGGGTGATCCCTCAAAAAGCTTGCGTTGAAAAGAAAAAAAAATGAATGTAATAAAATGGTTCTGAAGACATTCAGAAATAAGAAATGAACTGACCATGAGCTAGTTACGTTCTATCATAGGAAAATGTGAGCGGGTGCCGAAATACGACTCTGTCAAATGTAATTAGGTAAAAATTATACATGAGAACAAGCCGATTGTATATCTATGGCATCAGAATGGATCCAGCATAAAAAATAAAAATTAAAAGAAATGCGAGGAATTCAGTTGATTTACTATGAGCAACTACTGTGTTAATGGATTTTGGGACAAGTAAACTTTCAACATTGGAGCATTTGAAGAAATTTCTATTGTATCTCCATGTTGTATTGAACAAAATACATGTGAACCATCGATATATATGGTGCCTTCTTTACTATACCAAGTGGCTTCGATTGACTGGTTCGGTTTAACTAACCCATGCAACAAAGGTGCATCTATTTGTCTAGGTAAAATCGGTTCTCTTACCATATACTGGAGGTCACAACTCAAAATAGGCATGGGAAACCCACCAGCTGATAGCATAGCAGCAGTTGATCCCTGCTGCAGTGGATACTCTGAAACCACTAGATCGGCAGTTAACTAAATTGGAGATGTTTTGGTCATCGCTTTTGATTCTGAATAAGTCACCGATTTTGTTAGTAAAAGGTCATTCTAATTTTTAAGTGAATGTACAATTATTAGAAAGAGAACACCATACCGAAATGAGAACCTTGAAACGGTTGCAGGGGAAGGGTGTGCTACGAGAATATCATTCAGAGCAAATGCCGACAGTTTACTACCATTCAAGCTGATTGCTATCCTCGAGAGTTTTGAAGGCTCTTTTCTACCCTCAAGGATTTCATCTAACACCTAGACACACAGACAAGAAGACCGTGGGAATTGGATGCGACAATATTCTGTACAATATTAACACAAAAATAGCAACGCAAGAAAAGGCAGCAAAAAAACTATTTGAACGGTAATCGGTTTACCTGTTCAAAATTCTCTATAGTTGCAGCACATAGATAACCGGTGCTCCTCGTCGCATCAAACTCATTACTAAACCTCTCAACCTGAACAATAGTAGATAGAAAATACCATCAATAAACAAACCATTTCCCAAATCAAGATAGCAAAGTCTGCACAAAATGTTCGAATATCTCATCAAAGAAATTATAGAATTTATATAGTTCACAAGAACAGTTGCAAGAACCTCTTCAATTCGCGTCGGATCTGAATTGACTCCCAGAATTGGAATTGTATCATCTAGAAAATGACTGGCCTTCAAAAGAGTACCATCTCCACCAACAGTGATCACAAGATCAACATTACGGATCGGTTGTGTCAGATAGTTACGCATTACAGGTTCCCAATCCAGAGATTTTCGTCGCAGAACATTTTGACAGAATTTAATTGCTTCTTCATGGACCTTACATCGATCATCCAAATAACTTAAAACCTACAATCAACCAAGAAAACAATCAATACAGTGTTATTTTACTGACATGAATTCAATTAACTGAATGCATAGCTATAATGCAACTGTCGAATTACAAGACCGAAAGCCCTTTCCTATTAGAGAGCAAACAGGAAACCAATTGAACAAAGATCTAAGTTACACTAAAATAGCTCTTCTTTGACATCACTTGATGACATTGACAACAATGTTTCCATTTCTAATCTGAAAGTAAGTCATAAACCAATTGAAAACATCTTTCACACAAATACATACACTAATAGAGTTCACTTCACTTTGGTGTTCAAAAAGCTCCTTTTTTGATGCAATTTGGAGCACTAAACTCACAAACTAAGGCTTGAAGCATTGACAAAACAACAAAGTGATCTTTTCCACAAACATAAATTACAAAATTGCAGTTTTAACTAGGGTTTATAAAAAAAGGTTCAATTCTTATGCAAATTAGAAACAAGAAACCAATTGAGAACATCTTTACCACAAAAACATAAATCAACAAATCCAAGAAAAGAAAGGCCTCTCTCTGAGCCAATTTAGAGCAAAAAAAACTCAGAAATTAAGAAAAACATGAAAAAAAAGAAAGATTGCTAGAAAAAAAAAAAACTCTAAAAATCCAAACTTACAAAAAATATAAATTAACAAATCTAAGAAAAGAAAGGCCCCTTTCTGATCCAATTTAGGGCACAAAACTCAAACTTAAGAAAGCATGAAAGAAAAGAAAGATTAGTAGAAAAAAAAAATACTGTAAAAATCCAAACTTTCCAAACATGAACCATGAACTCAAATCATTGAACATCTCGGAATTGAATGAGAAATTTCAATCAGAGCTTCAAGAGAAGGTTTCATGGAGATCAAAAGCCATGAATTTGCTTACCTTGGGGTTGGGTCCGAAGTGGAGAAGGGCTGAAGGCTTCGGCCTCGGAGGGTAGACATTGAAGGGCTTCAGCAGAAGAAGCACTCGCCGCAGCATTTTTGCAGTTTCCTCCCTCGACACTAAAACTTATAATTAATAGGGAAAAGTAAAAGAAAGAAAAATTATGGTTTACAAGATTGGTAAAATAAGAAATGAGTTTTTTTTTTTTTTTTTTTAATTCTATGATATATGATTTAGATTTACAAATAGGAGAAAAGCTGTTACCAAGCTAAACTTATATTATATAAAAATATATATTGTTTAAGTTTATTAATCTCTTTTAAATTCTAGTAAATTGAAAAAAAACTTAAATTTTAAAAATCAAACAAAATCATATGTTGAAAAATCATACTTTTTTTATGTCACATGTAAGTTTTTACATGAATGCACGATTTCGATATGTCAAAAATAACAAAGTTAACATCGTTAATGTTTTTTTTTCTCCTTTTTGCAAATCTGAGAAATCACACGTAATAGAATCGAAAAAAAAACAGTCATTTGTTATTTTGCAAATCTCGCAAATTACAAAAGTTTTTTTTTTATACTTTTCTTTACTTAATATTATAAGATTGCTAGTTTTTCAAGTGAAGAATCCGAGAACGAACCCGAAAGCCAACAATACAAGGTGAGTGTATATGTTCATTGAGGTGCTAATTCTACAAGTATGCATACCCCTGATTTTTCTTCAATGGGACAATTGTAGCTTATTTAATTCTATAATCATGATTATTTATTGTTAGTGAAATAAATGTATAATTTAATTATTGAATTTATCTCATGAATATAATGTCACATTAATTTTATTAATTTTAATTTACATATATCAATTTGAAATATAAGCTCAACACTAATCTATTATATGTCATTATTTAAAAAAAATAAAAAATAAATCACAAATTTATTAAAAACTAAAAATAACAATACAATTAAAGACAATACATCTGAAAATAATCACTGACAATTAGCTATGACGTCTAGTGGGATTATTTTTTAATAGAAGTAAATATGATATTATTTAATTCCAAGAAGAAAAAAAAACATGCTAATTTGATTCATTGGGAGTAGTTTAATCAAGATTAAGAACTTTTAATCCAAACAATAATAATTGAGAAGTCAATTATTCTTAAAATGAGTTTAGATGCTAATTAATATGTGATTAAGTGGCTTATTTTCACCTAAAAAAAAGCCCCAAATCAATATATTACAAGGAAGTTGTGAAAGAATTGGTTGTGATTTTTACACTAGATATATTAATTAGTTGTACACTTTTTATGCTGTAAGTTTGTTTTAATAAAATTATAATCATATCTAATTATTTTCATTTTTGAATGATTTGAACTAAAAAATTCTAATATGAATCCACAAAATCCTACATGTAGGTTGTTCGGACAAAGAATACAAGAGGATTGGATTAAATCATTAAAAAAACTTTAATTTTCTTTATTTCTTTTTTATGTCTTGGATGGAAAGAAACAATAAAGAATGAGCATTTGGAAGAGAAGATTTGTATTAAAGAGACTTTTTTTTTTTTTTTATTTTTATTTTTTATCTTTCATTCCATATGAATGATATATATTAAAACTAAAAATGATTATAATTATGACTTTCATTATCATTATATTAATATATGAACATAATTAATATATTATTAACTTTTTTATTATTAATAATAATATTACTATGCTATTTATTAGAAATATTTTTACTATAGAATGTTTTCATTATTAAAAAAAAAACTCAATTAATTATCATAGCAAGTGTTATTTTACATAATAGTTAGGCACAACTATATGGTTAAAAGAAAACATCAAGTTAATATATATATATATAATCCATATTTTAATAATAGTACATATAAAGAAAAATGGAATGAAATGTGAGGACATGAAAGTAATTTTTTCCCATAACCCTAAACTTAATTTGGATTTAACCTAGTTATTCTTCCAAGAGAAGATTACGGAGGATTAAAAGGCTTAATTTATCACTTAATTCTCTATTCAAACACCCCCTTATACCAAATTTATTAGTAGTATACGAAGATAAAATACTGTTTTTGTTGTATATATATAGATAGATAGAAACTTTTTTAGTGAGAAGAGAATTGTGTAAGATGAGAGAGTACTTTTAATTCAATTATGTATAAGACCCTTCATACATTAATATTATGGGCATTCTATCTTATCCAGATTATAAGTGGTTTCTAAATTTATATTACACGAAGTTATATATTTAGTTTCTAAGTTTATATTAAGCGAAGTTATATATATGTCAAAAATTTAAATCAAATAAAAATTAAAGTATTAATTTTGAAAGTTCACTCCTCATCAACTTGTAGAAAGATTTAAAATTATTTTTAATTTTTTTATTTACTCATTGTTTAAATCATATTTTTAGAATATTTTGTGAAAACTATCTGTATTTTAAAAAATTAAGTATGAATCAAATTTTATTAAACCAAATAACAAATTAATATAAAAATAAAACTTGAGCAATTTAATTTAAGTTTGTCTAACGTTATGTTATTAATAACAAACTAATATACAAATCATGCAATCAAAATGATTGACTAAAGACTTAAAATGCTATATAACACTTTCCAATATTCTTAGATTATAATTAATTCATTTAATCAATCAAATACTACAAAATGGAAAATGATGAAAGATAAACACAACCATGCATGAACCATACACAGGCCCACGTAATTCATAGCATGAAATATATAATTAGCCATTAAGACAAGGTTATGAACATGATAACCATTATCAAGTACTCATGTACTCAATGTGGGGTATAGTGCTCTGGAGAGACATAAGTGCCACAAAGACTCTTGATTTTTCTAATTTGAAAACATTCACCAAAGAGTTAGCTTCATACACATGCAATCAAAGTCATCATTCTTTCTTTCATTATAAACACTTTGACAATTATTCTAATTAATTACTGTTTTGAAATTTCAAAAGCATATGCAAATTTAGAAACACAACGAAATTTATTCCATTTTTAATTGCAACGATTCAAAACAGAATGAAAATTACATTTTAATTTAAAAATGGAACACTTTGTTGTTTTTAATACGTTGCTAATACAAACAAATTAGAAATGGTCATTTCAAAATATAATTTATTAAAATATTATAAAATATTTATTTCTAACCGTTTGTAATAGAAAAGGATTAGAAATAGATTAAAAAATATATATTACCAAAATATTATAAAATATCTGTTTTTAATCCATTTCTATTAGACATGGACTAGAAATGAATTAAATTTATATTTTTTTTCATTATTTTATATTGTGTATTAATTACTTATGCTAGAAAACAATGAGTAGTATATTTATTACTTACACTAATTAAATTTGTATTTTTGTCATTATTATATTAATTATAGGCTGTGATTAGAGATTTGCGTCAAACTCTTAGCCAAGTCCAAGATAATAATAAGGAGCTTTAGCAGACTCTTAGCCAAGTACAAATAACAATAAGGAGCTTCAATAGAGTTTGCTTGAAATGAGGAAGGAGAGAGACCAATATCGTTACTAGATGATACGTCAAATGAAGGACATCATGATGGGTTTTGAGAAGAGGATTCTTCAGAGGTCGCAGCTTACCACGCAGGACAATTATGATGTTGATCTTCATGACTTATAGTTGTATTTGTTATTTTGTTAGTATTTTGTGTTGAACATATATGCTTGAACATTTGTTATTTTTATGAAAAATTGATGAAATTATCTTGTTTGTCGGTATTCTAGGTTTTAAAAAAAAAAATTATGTAGCAAGTTTGTATAATTTATAGGGATATAAATTTTATTTTATTTTATTTTATTGGCTTGAATTTTGAAAATGGATTAGAAATGGATTAATTTGTTTCAATATTATTTTTTTAAATTAACTTTAGAAAATGAATAGAAACAAAAATAGAGGTGGAACATAAATAAAACTGAAAATATTCCTTTTGAAATCCCTTCTAATTTTGTAACGACAACAATTTTGTTTCAAATCTGTTTCTAAAGTTTTAATTATCAAAAGTTGAAAACAAATTGATTCTATTTCCAATCTGTTTCTAAATTTAGAAACTGATAAATTCTGTATTTGCAATAGATTTGGTTGAAAGAAACCTTCTTATTCATTATATTATTTTTCTCAGATAGAGGGTTATGTATTCCAAATTAAGCATGGGCTTATAATATATTTCAGTGCTTTAAGATAAATTATCTTTGAAGGAGTTACAAAAGCACTAATCTCAATTTAGTTATACTAGTTATAGCTATCTAGCTAGTTCTCCATGTTCTTTTCATCAAATTTTAATTTAATAAGAGACAAAAAAAAGAATTATAACCATTTTCAATTTGCTTAGATATAGTAAAAGTACACAATATTTAGTTATATAGTAAAACATCAAATTTTAGCTCCGTTTTTTATCTATAATACAATTGTGACATCAACAAGTGAGGTAAATAATGGACTATATATAGGAATTTATATCTATCAATCTATCTATATATGTATGTAAATATAAATTGTTGATCAACAAGGCATTGGATGAAGCCAGTACTTGTGTAGGACAAATATGAAGCAACAAATTGACAACATATTCATGACATTAAAGTTATATATATATACACACACACAAACACACACATCCTAGGTCGTCATCAAAATCAAAGATCTCATCAAGTCATGTGAGTGTTTCTCATGTGTTTTAAAAAGCTAAGCACACTAATCTACATCATTCCATGCACAGACAAAACACTCCACTTATTCATGATCATGCATCATCATCACCATCATCACCATCAATAAAGAACCGAGAATAGAGATCAAAGACAAGTGAAGAGAAGGGATAGTGAATCTTTGACTGTCATGTTAGAACATCACCTTTTCTTTTCTTTCTTTTTCTTTTTTGGTACCATATATTGATGGATTGACAAGCACAAGGGATGGTTTAGTTCCCCAAGACAAAGTCTCTTTTGCTTCATGTTTTTTAAACATGCAAACGTTATACACACCAGTGACCATTTCTTAAATTTCCATCTTCTCCCACGGATTCCGTTAACAATAATTTTCTAATTTATATTTAAGTTTAAAGCCACAGGGACTAGGTTTAAAATCATTATTGTGTATTTTTTACCTCTTAAACGATTTATATTACTCTATCAACCAAATAGAATTGTTCATTTGGACCCTTTGAATTAATGTAAACTGACTTATGATAAGTGTGGCATTTTGACTATCACATTTATTTATATCAAAATGAAGGACTTTCCTTCTTTCTTTTTTTTTTCTTTTTTGACGAGTAGGTGACAAATGCCTCCAATTTAAAGGATTTTTAAAAGACATGTATATCTAGAGGTGTATCACTGTATCACTTATGGTGGCTTAAAGAACCCCTTAAAGAAAACCGCCTTGTCATGCGACCTTAAAGGAGGAGAACCGTTGTTCCTCCTATAGAGAACCCAAATGTACATTTATGAGTTGAGGGACTTAAACGTTCCTAGTCTTTTCCAAATGCAAAGCACATGAGATTAGGTGGACTAGGCTCCCATTTTGGAAATGAAGAAATTTGTGTAGTTAAAAGTCCAAAATGGATATGTTTTATTTGAAGAACTAAAACAAATTGACTTATTCTACCATTTTAAACTTGCTTTAAATATAAAAGAGATTGTGATCATCCTTATTTTCATTAACATCATCTTTAATTTGTTTCATGACCTATATTTATATTTTTAAAAATGAAAGGTTTTTTGACGATAAATGTATAACAACGCTAGGGTCATGCATAGTTGTGAAATTAACATCTTAATACACATGTTAATTTCTTCACCCTAAGTGGGATGAGGTTCAAACTGGCCTTTTTGATAATATCATGAATATTTTTCACAAGAGACTTGATGTCAATAAAATAAGCTGTCGTTGTTGGTTTCAAAATTGTATCTTTGCGTGAATCTTCTTGATTAAATTCTATTGGACTATTAATTTATTTATAATGTTGCTTTCACAGTTTTTTAAATGCTAAGTATATAAGGTGGTTGATGCAAATTAAGTGTGATTTAAGTTTGATTAGTTGAAAGACAAAACCTACTATATATGCAAACTATATTTTTTTATATTTTATATTGTATATTACTTAGTTCAAGCTGATCTTCATTAGATAATTTTTTTCCTGTCGTGGTTGGTGACATATAACTCTAAAAAACTAATAAGAGACGAGTCTCTTCCAATCTACTACACTATTGGATTATTTATTTGTAAAATCATGTCTATTAAATGTTTTCATGTTTTTTAAACAATATTGTACATAAAGTATGGTGGTTAACATAAATTAAGTTTACTTTAAGTTTTCACACACACACACACACTAAATTTAAATTGTTCTTTCATTTGCATCATACTTATGCTTTGATCGATCAACCCTCTCTCATATTAATTAATCTGATGCTTTACTCTGTAAACTATTTCTTTTTATATGTTATTTAGTTCATCTCATTCAGACATGTTATAATGGAGAAACCTTTGTTTAATTTGGTCAATGCTATCAAAAATTACAAAGCTTGATGCTATGACACATGTATGTACTTGATTCAACTCAAGATCACCAAACCTACTATATGGCATTTATTTATTTGATTTGGATTAATATCATTATATGCCACCTTTTAATAAAATATCTGTATAAACAATAAACATGAGATAAAAATATAATGCTGCAAAAATCTTACTAAATAGTAAATAGAAAAAAAAGTGAAAGTTGAAAAACATTAAAAACAAAAAGTTGACAACCATATCTAGACTGTCATCGTGGGGCTTGAATTTTAGAGATTTATCTCGTCTAATGAACTTTCTATTTACTCTTGTTATTTTGATCATTCTTTTTGTCTCACAGTTTGTGGACCGAGTGATTTTTAGTTTTTTTTTTCTATTTCTATCATTATCTTATTCATTATGTTTTTTATTATTTATTTTTATTTTCATAGTAGTTACAGTTCATCATTGTTATCCGTTGAATCGAGATTTAACTGTTGATAATAGACATCCATAAATATTTATCAATGGACATCCACAGATGATTTATCCTTTATATATATAGGCAAAATATCATCTATGTACGTCCAAAGATAAAAAATCTATGGATATCCAATTATCAACAGTTAGATGATTTATCCTCTCTCTCTATATATTAGCTAATTAATGTAGTTCAACGTCTGTTCTTTTAAATTAGAGAGAGCAAAATTAGGTATTCATTAGGGAATAAAAATGTGTGATATTTAGAAATATTGTAGAGAGATATAATAGATGTCTATTTAATAGTAATCCAAGATTATCATTTCAATTCATCCCAGCTTTCATTTCAATTTTGAACCATGGTGATTCAAAAAATATTATTATTTTTAATTAAAAATGATAATTATATATATAATCAGGAGTATGTGTATAGTTTGACCTGTGCACTTTTATTTGATCGATGTAGAGAGTGGGTTGCAAACACACATACATCCATAGTTAGGAGATTTTTATCACTACTGTATCCAACATGTTTTCAATCCGCGCACAATGAGTGCCTTGCAAGTAATATTGATTTTCACATATAACCAGTGCAATTAGACCAATAATAATAATTTTATATATGCTAATACAATTCAAATAATGTTTGAAAAATTCCATGGATCAAATCAAATACATCAATTTAACCCAATGAAAAAACTTTATTAGGAAATTATTTGCTCTTGCATTATAAAAATTATATACCAAAATAAAAAAAAAAGGATTTGGGACACTACAAAATATAAGTTATCCTATTTAAATGACATATTATTATAAAAAAGGACCTTACAAGTTACAATTACCTTTAGAAAAAAAAGATAAACGACTTACTGATATATTTTTTACTCATGAACACTCCCTAAACTTTTTATAATGGTCAAATCAAAAAACATCTCAGGGACTTTTCATTAATTTCCTTTTAAACCCATCCAAACTCAAAGCTTATATATATATATATATATATAAACAACCACAGGATAAAAAGGTAAAAAAACCTCGGTACCGTACATCACAGGCTAGTCACGTGAGGTAAGGGTTCGTGGGTCCCACTCAAAAGGTTTTCGCAACAGCCAAAACAAAATGAGAACATCAACCGCCGGATCAAACTTAAGTGGGCCCTTCCCGATCTCTTTGCCGTAGGATCGCATGTGAGCCCCGGGCCCCACCTCGCTCTCCTGAAACCCCGCTACTTTGATTTCGGAATCGTGTCGTTAGCGACGTGACAGCTTTGCCCTGGAGTGCGGGCCCCATTCCCTCTCTCTATCTCTCTCTTTGAAACCCCGCCAATTTGAGAGCCATAGAAAAAAAATAATTTAAAAAAAAAATCGGGTGGGCCCCACACCCACACAGCGCCTGTCGCTTTCGAGGTCTTTAGTGGAGTGCTGGCATCCATGTGACCTCGGGTACCCACCCATCTCATCCATCGATGAGCCCATCATCCTTATCAACGGTTGGATCTGTGTCCACGTCTGAGATGGGTCGCTATCAGACGTCCTTTTCGGTCTTAAATGGTGATGGCCGATGCCCGAGACGGTGAGCGGGAAAAAAAAGAAAAGCAGTTGTGAGGAGCTTTCTTTTCTTTTCTTCTTTCTTCTTTCTTCTTCTTTGTTGTTCTTTGTATAATTTTTTTTTTGTTCTTTTCTCTTGGTATTGAGGGGAGTTTGGGGATGGCGGTGGCGATGGAGGGGTTCTCGATTCGGTGAGTTTTTGATTGGTTTTTTTTTTTAATGGTTTTGTTGGGTTTGGGATTGATGGATCTAGTTTTGATTGTTTGATTTTTGGTTTTGGGTGTAGGGAGTATGTGGGGAAGATGAGGAGTGTGGAGTTTGGGAAGTGTTGGCCTTTTGATGAGGGTGGGGAGGATGGGAGGTTGCCGGGGATGGAGGTTAGGAGGTTTAGGTGGTGGTTGGATGAGTTGGGGTCTGTGAAGGAGGAGGAGGAGAAGAAGGATGGGGATGGGAATGAGGCGGTGGTATTGGGGGTCGAGGATGAGAAGCGTGGGCGGGGGAAGCAGCGAGCGCCGAAGAAGAGGTCTATTGTGGAGCTCTTTGCTGCAGCGCCCCCTATCGAGACTGTGGATGAGGGAACTGATGGTGATGATGAAGAAGGAGAAGAGGGCCATGGGCTTGATGCTGAAGAGATGGATTTGGAGACAGATGGTTTGGTTGCTGAGGTTTTGGAGAGGATGATGAAGAACAAGAGTCAAAAGAAGAAGATGTTGATGATGATGAAGAAGAGGAAGAAGAAGAAGAAACAGCTCAAGGTTGCGATTTGTGTTTCTAGAAAGGTATTTGATCGATTGTTCAATGGCTTATATATATATTTTTTATTTTTATTTTTTAGTATCGGGTTCTTTTTTTTTCCATGTTTCGAGTATCTATTTCTTTTGGTTTGGCATCTATGATCTCATTATCGCACTGAGCTGCATCATTGCATTATTGAAGCCCACAGTCTGTGGTACGGCTTTGTCACCACTGAGAATTTTGCTTTCGGTGAAATGGACTGTACGTATGTATTTTATGTATTTTAGGCATGATTACTGGAGAGAATATGGATTTTTTCTTTGAGTGATTGGGTGTTGGAAATCTATACATACTAGTGCTAACATTGCGTTAGGTTGTGATTATATCTGAAACTGTGGGACAATGGGGTAGGATATTCACTTGATAACAATCTTGTTTTGAAGGTGGATGTGATCTAGAAGTGATCAGAGGCCTCCATGTGCTTGTTTTGGTGTGTGGGGTTTGTGATATTTTATGTATGATAAGGGTTGTTTTGGGGGAGATTGCATGAGTTCCCTTGTTGAATGATCGGTTCTCTTGCAATACTTGGCTTATGGTAGAATGTCAAAGCATGGTACAATGTGAAGGCTGTGGTAGGCACTGTGAAAACTGAAGCTTTGGCAACAAAAGAAAAAGGTGCCAAGCATAAGGCTTTATACGTTCATGTGTTATCAGCATTGTTGAAAGGATTAAGAGAAGTTTGAGTCATTGTTGAGAGGTTTAGGATAAGTTCCAGTCATTATTTTATGGACTTGTAGTTGCTTATTTAAAACCTGTAGCTATATTTTATGCCTTTTTGATCACTTATCTTATGTTTTCAACTGGATTTAACCACTATAATTTGATTGCTCCCATCCAAGAGAGCTTCTAACAGCTTGTGTATTTCCTGGCTTTGGTCAATTGTTACATTCAACCGAGTTTGTTTTTGGCAATGCATGGTTAATAATTCTTTTCCTTCCAAAACTTGAATAGACCTCATTGATTAGAACTCCAATGACTGATCGATGCTGGTAAGTTTATGGCGTCCAAGGTTGACTCCTACATTGCTTTTGGATTTAGCCTTAAAGATTCAAAGTGGCCTTGAAGTTTTGGTAGTTTGGCACAATAATTTAGGACATTTGGGGGGAGTAGCTTGATTACTTTTTAACAGATGGGGTTGCTTGTGGGAGTTCCCTAGTTCCTTTTTGAGTCTAGTTCCCTTGTCTGGACAATTGTCCGTTGTATTACTGTATGTAGAAATTATTTATATTTATGACCATGGCAACTGCATTTTGTTTGTTTCTCATTTAATTACTTTATCTGTTTCTTAGAGGAATATAACGCTTGATATAACATCATTAAGATTATTTACCTTGGGAAGAAAATTTTGAGGATGTGCAGTTTTTGGCACCACAATGCATGGGACATTTTTAGAATCTAATTTGTCTTAGAGATCTGTAATTGGTGGAAATGATCAGTTTTGAGGAGATTGCAATTAACTATGCCACTGACAATTTTTTTTTGCATGAGCCATTAGTAGCAAAATAATTTGCTTAAGATCAACAATCTTCTCTCAGTGAGTTCCTAATGTAAATAATTATAGTATAGTGCATGTTGTGATCAAACTAGACATCTACAAGCAAGACTTTTCATTAGATTTGGATAATATATGGCCTATATTAGAGGATGCAGGTCCATATATAACCATGAGCTCCAATCATGAGGTCTTAGGTCTATCATGATTGGGGCCAAAAAAGATCCTCTGTCAATACCTTTAAACCCGCGGATAAAAGCTATATAATAATTTCAGCTGTTGAGACTTACCCATTTGGTGACTATGGCATTGGTTTCAACTTAGAATGTTTGGTAGATACTATGCAGATTCACTTCTTGTTTTACATGGTGCACGTCTTAGAATCTTTGTGAAAAGGTTTCAATTTGGTACATAGAATCCTGAATATAAGTGGGATATGGAATAATGGTTGATTGGATTTTCTTTATAATATATGGAAGGTGTTTTAAAATCTTGGGAATAGGCACTTGTAACTAGTTTTTTTGCTTTCACTTAAAGTTCATGTATAGCTGAAGCTTATTTAAGCAATATGTGATCTTTGCAAAAATGCCTCAGAAAGTTTATCAGGGCTTTCATGGGGCTTTAGGATTTTCATAACGAAGATTTTTATTTGCATGCTTAATTTGTTAGAGGTCTTAGAATGTACAATACCAGCAAGGTCTGCTTAATTTTGAACCATTATTTTTGCTTAAAGATTAAATGAAAAATCCATCAAATATCTATTGGACAATGAATATTGCATTTGAGGTTGGATTTGAGCAGTTGTAGGTAAGTAAAATAGTTTAAGCTTTTTCAAGATTTCTAGTGAGTTCAAGAGAGGTGCCAGCATCCCAAAATTTTTAAACATGGACCACTTATTTATGATGTTGACAGAAGTAATGGCTCAGTTGGAGTTTTAACCCAATTGCTTCATACTAGTGAATTGTGAAGCCAAAGTGAACAACTTTTTTTTAACTTTGAACCACTTGCTTTCTCATTGGAGGAAGAAAAGCATTGGATAGCCACTTCTGCCAACTTTTGCCATTGCTCATCATTTCCTGTAAAATAGATCTAATAATTTACCGCTCATGGTCTTGATGCTTTTGGGCAGTAATCCTTGACTTCACTGCTGATCATTTGCTTGTGGTCCTCCTTGACCACTAGAGTTGTGTGGGAGTACCCTATAGGTCATTGTAACATTCAAAATAATGGGTTTGGTAATTTGATTTTCACCATTCAGGTCATATGTAAATGGTCATCCATTGTGAATAGCCAAAACAATACTGGTGGAGAAATTTTTGATAAAGAAGCAGTGTTCTAGAAAGTATATATGCAAGAAGAGCAATGTATATGTTTATCGTGACTGGTTTTCTTTACAATATTGATAATGTTGACTCTTGTCGCTTAATATAACTTCTTGAACTTTATTAGAGTTGTTTAATCATGCTTGAGTCCGTTGAGAGTGGACAAAGCAATGATTCAGTTAAGAATGGAGATGTTGATATCAAATATGCTGCAGTGATGATGCCCGATTTATCGCTAATAGAGTAGCTTAGCTGACTGCTCGCACTTGTCACTTTTTGGGAAGACAACTCAATTTGACATTGATCAAAACCTTAACTTGAGGGGTTTAGTGAGTGGAAGACACATTCTTTCACTTGCATTTACAAGAATATGAGTTTGCATAGGAGGGCATTATATTACATTGGCGTTGGGGACACCCAAAATCACTTTGCAATTTGCACAAGAGAACTTTTTGAAGATGATGGGAATAGTGTTATATTGAGTGGTATAAACCTCCTTTTCCTATCCAAAAATTCCAAAGTTATCCCACCAACCTTTTCTTTTCAAGATTCAATTATTTGCATAAATATATTTAATAATTATTTTTTAAAAAATAATATTAATAAATACCTAATTGATTAAAAATGTAAAATTTGAATTTTGACTAGTATTGGTTAAGTCAAATTTTGGTCAACTTCATAAATTTGCCCTCCAATGAATTTTCAGAAAAGATTCATTCCAACAAAGACGTCTGGTTATTCCATATTTACAAGTGATCTCCTAATTTATACACAGTAATTTGATGTGTTTGTTTCTGTTATTTTTTAAAAATTTGTCTTCTGCTGATGATATTACTATTTGATGTGTTTTGGTTGCCCAAGCAAGAACTTACATCTAAAATATATGCATATTTTGCAGTTCCTTTCATGCCATCTACTAATCTAACTTATTTATCTTTGACGACGAAAGTAGGTACTTGCCTGCTAGTCTCATTTTGAAACTTTCCATGTTTATATCTTGACTTATTGCAATATTGATGAAGCTTCATGTCTGGACTAATGTACTCATTTCAAATATCTTCTTTGCATTGGTCTTGTATTCTTAAATCCTTTAGTGATTGTGTCATGAGTAGACAACATTACTCAGCTATAAAGAAAGAATTGGGATATATGTGTTTCCTTGGTCCTTGGTGAATTTCCTTACCCTACTGCACCTGGCACAGAGAGGTTGCTTTTGGTCTGTACAAGTTTCTAGAGTATGCTGAATTTGTCTTCTTCTTTTGCCACGAACTTTTATGTTGCTCCATTATTACATTTTTCCTTAGAGGATCCCTTGAGAAAGATTGGCTTGATGTCTATTTGATAGATCCTCCTAGTCATGCAACCATAGCGAATGTTTTGTTGAGTCAATGCCAAACAACTTTTTGTGGTTTAGCAATAAACTTTGTTTTGTGAAATTTCTTTGACTTTAATGTCTATGTTTTGTACTTTTTGCAGGCAACACACTAGATCCCTTACACCTGCACACATATGCTAGACAAATGTAGGCTCTTGATAACTTAGGAGTGATTGTATAAATTAATCATGGTAAATAGCTCTCGCATTGTTTTCATGGCATAAAAGGACTACGAAGAAATATGCAAGCTTCCTTCTGCGGTAGAGGATCCAAGCTGTGTTGTGTACTGAGCGTCACGCTCTATGTGTCTTTTCACTTTTTTTTTTTTTTTTATGTCTATATCCTGCACTCCCTGCAAATCAAAGCTTTATGTTGCAAAAAATTACATGCTTCAGATAGTATGATAAACATTTACATTCCTCTTTCCAGGAAAAGGTACAAGAATCCAAAGCGCAATCTATGGTAAATGTTTCTAAATTACTACAAGATTCAGTGCACATAAAGCGGATAGGAAGGGCTCTTAAATATCCTGTTGAAGGCACAAAGAAGAGGCCCTCGACAGTGAAAAGTTTTGCCAAGAAACAGAGTTTCAAACATTTCCGAACTTCAAATTTGATCTGCAAGGACCAGAAGGATGTGGGGCAAGTTCTTCCTGTTCATAGCATTCTCAAGAATCGAACAAAAAACTCTTCGGTTAAGAAATCTAGTATGAAAGATGCGGATGGCAGTGGTCTGGTGAGGAATTGCCGTGGTTCAGCTAAGCATGTTAGTTTTTCTGGCAAGGATGACATATTAGGTCATAACAAAGGCTGTTCACTTATAGAGTTGCCTCAATTACAAAACCTTTGCAGAATATTTTCAGATGTATTGGCTGCATCATCAGCTATGAACAAAGCAAACAAAAGTAACCCATCTGCTAGTGGTGAGGACATTAATACTGTTTCTGCAGAGAGGACAATTGAGCCATTACCTGAATCAGAAAAGTTGAGGAGTCATGATGTTCTTCCCATTACTTCACCTGATTCTGGCACCAAGAATTGTTCAGATGCAGAGAAATTCTCATTAGCTGAACCTGTAGATTTAAATGAAACAATCTCGACTTCTAACCCTGCTATCTCTACCATCTCGGCGAGTCACTTGGGTAACACTACTGTTCAGATTCCACTGCCAGAGGGATCATCTTCTAATGCTGAAAGTCATGTAATAGAAAGTTCCACTGACGCTAGGATGACCTTGCCAGCTCCAATTCAAGATTCTGTCTCCCATATTGATGCCATGAGTGCAATGACCATAGTAAGAAATCCAATTTCACACCAGTCAGCACCTTGTTTGACAATGAATATGGAAGCAAATGGAAGGCAGTTACATTCTGTTTCTGACCCTAATGTCATCATGTATAATCAAATTCCAGAATTCCAACACAGATGCCTTCAGTCTGCAGATGATATGATGGGTAGAATCTGCTTTACAACGGGATCAAAAGGGATTGGTGAATCAAGAATCACATCAAATCCTGCTTCTTTCTGCAGAGAGAGGTGCATAGATAATGATTTCATTGGCTTGCCCCTTAATTCACATGGGGAGTTTATTCATTTGCATTCAGGCCATAAATTTGGTTTTGGTGATGTCTCAAACAAACAGAGGTCCTCGCCGAGTTCCTTCCCAAATTTTTCTGGTCCTCAACTTTTTGAGCATAATTATAGTATGGATCATTTGCAAGTGAAAGATAGGTTTCCTAGTATTTCCATGTATGAAAAGGATCAGTGGCTTCCAGGACCACATGATTGTACTCATCAATTAGCTAGATCTGGATCAAGTTTTACTGCTATGTCAGGTTCTGAAAGTTCAAAAATGCCTAACCATGAACCACTGAGGGACAATTTTTTCTATCATGGAACTACTGCATCTAGAGGTTTTTGTAATGGCTGCAAGGAGCATAGCCAAACTCATAATTGTGTTGATATGAAAAGACCTCGAGCAGAAGCCAATTTGGAGAACAGGTTCCAGCCTTCTATTCAACCAACAATGCGGTTGATGGGAAAGAATGTTACAGTTGGTAAAAGTACCCGAGAATGTGAGGGTTTTGATGATGGAAAGGTTTGGACAGATAAAGAAATAATAACTGAATATTCTACTCTCAGAGAATCTGATATAACCAACACAAAGAGGTGGCCCCAACATGAGTGGCTTGCTCATTCATCATCTGGCACATTGAAAGAAAACCTTCAGCATCCGCAGGAAGTCCCATCAAGCCTTTTCCAAGTATCACCATTCAACCATAGGTCTGTCCATATGAATTTGGATTGTCATCCACAGTTTGTGTCAAGGAATGGGCTTTCATCAGACATTGGGAAACATGATCCTAGAATGGACCATTTCAGCCTTGCAGTTCCCTTCCAGGAACCGTTGAACAAGACATCCAGGTCCTTGGTGAATTATAACCCAGGAACTGAATCATTGAAAGCAGGCCTTCATGCACCATCAGCATCATCCCATCCTCAAAATGCTTGTCATCATATGCTTCTGAGCTCTACCCATTGCAAACATAGCCAAAGCATCTCTTATAGTACGGCATCGACCTCCCGACCACCCTATATGAATCAAGGTTATTGCAATTTCACACAACCGTCTATGGCTCATTCTTCATCAAACCTCCCTCCGTGGTTACTGAAGGCTACACAGCAAACAAAGTACCCAAAATCCACCTGTTCTTATTCTGAATCGATTCCTCTGCACCACCATACATGCATCCTACCCGGGAATTGTTCCTTCCCACTCTCTTCTCCATGCCCCTCAAATATTTCGTTTCATGTCTATGGCACCAATATTTCCCAAACATGCAATTCCCCTAATCCAGCCTCCCTTCTTCACCCTTCACTTATTTCAGAGTTTGCAGTGAACAAATACAATACTGGTGGCAGTAATTCTTGCAGAAACAAGATCAAGGATAGGGATGTGACAAAATCCAAAATTTCATATTTCAGAGAACTGGATCATGCCAGCAGATCGAGAAAAAGACCCGCTGCCAAAGATGATGGCTTAGTGAAACCAATGAAGAAACCTAATCTAATGGTTCATGAAGCCTCAAAAGCCCCAACTTGTTCAAGAGTGAGGGAGCAGTTCCATGGACATCCAGAAGTCAATTCAGGACCATCAGAATTTCAAGCTTATGGGAATAAGCTAAATGACATGGGCTTGCAAGAACTAGTTATTGGTAATAGTGAAAACATATCTACGTCTGCATTGAAATCTAAAACTGATGGCATAGGAAGGGCAGGACCTTTGAAACTGAGTGCAGGTGCTAAGCATACACTAAAACCAAGCCAGGGTGTGAATCAAGACAAATCTATACCTGTTCATGCAACCATGCCTTTTGCTGCTGGGACAAGTTCTACTAGGTTCTCAGTTTCTCAGAAGAAAGCAGCAGAAGTTTACAGGTTTTAGATTGTATTAAAAATCCTGAAATCTGATTTCCTGTTCATGACGGGCCATGCCCTAATTCTGGTCAGATGAGAATGGTCATTGACTTGAAGAGTTAGTTCTTAACTACTTCTGAAACTTTACAGCATCCATAACCGCAAGCTGTATTGATCAGGTAATCAAGTTTTAACTGCCCTGTCCTGTACCCTTCCAATAATATTTCATATTAATGTGGTGATACTTGATGGATTTATGTTTCATTCAGAATTTTATTCCGATATTGTTTTGGTTATAATTAGTGTATGTATATTTCTCATCTTGTCAAATATTCTCAACTTCATGTTAAAGGGTTAAGCTTGTCAAATCTTGCAGAAGTGGATTTGTGGATTGACTTTCTCTTAGATATTGTAAACTCTGTTTCTTTATTATTTTCTCATTGTTGTAGGTCATAGAAAAGCTCTTTTCAATTGTTCATCAAGTCTTTTGCTTTATTAAGGTATTGCCAATGCAAGCACTTGATTTGAAATAATAAAGACCACTGACACCTTTGTCTTGAGTCCGTTGCTAGATTCAGCATGTTCATTCAGATTGACCAAAATTGGGGGACTGGATCATGTTCTCTCAATTTCACTCCAGAGCTGCTTTATTTTACAGTCATTCATCAATGCAGTGAGAGCATAAGTAGTTATTTTATCTCGCTAATGAAAAAACATCTTGAATATCTAAAGACCTGACAACAAAATTTCTCATCAAACCCATAATCTCAAAGCCATGGATGCTATTTTGATGCAGATTTTCATGGGGACAATTCCCCTCTGCAAGTTCTTGTTTTTTTTTTCTTTCTTTAGCTGGCTACAGGATGACCAGGTTGATAACTAGAATTGCTTAAAGTTCCTACCACCCTCTGCATGATTGGAAACTCATGCCCAGCTTGATTTGTCAGATCCTATTGTGACTTTCAACATGATCATTTGCTTTCCTCCTTTTCTGCATCTTGTTGTATGCTGATTCATTATGTTCATTGCTATTAGAATGGTTAAAGAACCTCTTATTATAAGGCCATGTTTCATGTTTGGAGTTATCCAAGTATTTTGCTTACTCTAGCTTTCAGTCTCTTTATGAGGTGCATTGAGCATATTTTTGCTTGAACATTCAAAGGGTTTAGCTGAGTGGAGAATACCTTTCTTTTTTTACTGAGCTTACTTGTCCGGTCTCCTTTGACTACGATATATGTTAACCCTTTCTAGACATGTATGACATTTTTAAAACACATCCTGTTCAATTCTTCGAATTTCCAATCTACACTTCAATGTTTTAGGAACTGTTTATTGCTTGATTGACATGAAGATGTAGGATACATTGAAGGAACATGAAATTTCAAATTGAATTTCTTTGTACATTACTATTTTCACTTGTTGTCCAAACTTTGATTTCTTCTTTTAGTTTCTACTAGTGATCATGCATTCAAATTGCTAAACAACTGTAATGTCGCTTTGTAATGTTATTTCAAAAACTTTGCCTTGCATTATGGTTTCTGAAAGCATGTTTTGTTCATGTCGCTTTCTACGTCATCGATTTTCTCCCTGTATTGTACCATATTTTGTTCATGTTATAATTTTGTTGCATGCATAGGTAATTGATATTAAAGTAACTAGCAGTCTCATGTCGGTTAAGTTGATAAATATGAATTTAAATATATAAATCCAAATATCTTATCCTATCAGTTTAACTTTTTTTAATCCGTCATGGATAATTTATTTGGTTTGCACTTAAAATGGTATAGTAGTCAAAGGTCGATCATTAGGGTAGCTAGCTCGGTCAGCATAATTAGAATATGCTGTAAGGATGAGTGGGTGTCTTTGGTTAGATGAATGCTACATGAGAGGATGTAGATTGTAAGTATTGTAGCATTCATTTAGCCACATTTTAGTGGACATCGGTAGAGTAATGAAGTAATTGGGACACTTTTATTTATGGCAAATTGTATTTCAAGCGAGTAAGATAAAGATGTTGAAGAGCACCAATGATGTTGTGATATTTAACCGGATCAAAGAGGGGTACCGTGATTTTTAGATAGTGGTAGGATGAGAATGATAGGTTTAAGCACATATTTAAATGTCTCAAGATCTGTATATGGCGGAGAAAGTCACGAATGTATTTGGTTTGGTTGAGTAGTCCAAATGGTGTTAGTGTAGGCTCAATGCATGGCAATTAAATAATGAATAGGGCCAAGGTTTTTTATGAAAAAGATGGTGTTAAGGTAAGTGAAGAACTTGTACCAAGGATGCTATCTACATAAACTAGATGATGGTAGTGTGAGAGAAGTGGACTATATGAAGGATGAAGCACTAGCTTTATACGGAGTGAAATTGATGTCTTGAAGTTTTTGACTCGAGTAGTGAAACCAGATGTGAGGGACTTGCTTAAAGCTATAAAAGGGTTTGTGAAGACGATAAATATAATTTGGATAGTAAGGATCAGCAATTACTGGAGGTTAAACCATGAAAATTAGTTCTTGGAGATTTTCACAAAGAAAGGTGTTATTGACATCAAGTTGGCGAGTGGACTAATTATTAGTAAGTACAAGAATAAGAAGGATGTGGATGGTGATGGGCTTCATAATAGGATTGAAGGTATCAGTGTAGTTGAGGCTTAGGGATTAATGGTATCTCTTGGCAGCAAAGCAAGGCTTGTAGCGATCAAGAGAACCATTGGATTTTTTTTTCTTTATTAAGAAGATTCATTTACATCAGATAATGTTGGCATTGTGTGGTGTAGGAACACGAATTTGAGTTTGATTTCAATGATCAGATTGCTCATGGATTATAGATCAAAGACTTTTACAAACTCAATTCATATTTCTATGAACATTTTCATGCATGCTACTAACTCGCCAAGATTGACTTTTCCTAAGGGGGAATTGATGCAAAATGAAGTCACCTTTCGAAGGCTTATTACAGAAAAGAAAAACGAAAGACCAAAGCTTAAGTTCGTTTTAGTTAAGTGCCTTGTTAGTTTCTACTTAAAGTCAAAAAGTCTTTTAAGTTGTTTTTGTAGTTTAAATATTTCTTAAGGTGGTCAAGTTTTTTTTGGTTTTCATTAGCATTTCTTGGCTTGTGATAATTTGAGAGTCTTGGTTTTCTAGTTTATATATTACAAATCTCTTAAATAGAGCGCTAATGAAGGAAGAGAAGTAATAAATATTTTCTGAAAAATTATCTTCTTTTTCTAGATTTGTGAGATGGAAAACAAGCTTCGGTGTGACGCTTATGAATTTTATGAGTGATTCCTAAGAACTTACTAGTGTAATACCCAATCTTCCACTCAAGTCAATTTCTTTTTAGCATGCCATCTAGCATAAATTTTGCTATCAGAGCAAGGAAAGAACTATGATAATACATTTAGGAAGGAATTATAGGGGTAGGTTATCTGATAACCAATTTGAAGAACTATTAATTCATGTAGTAGATCAAGTAGAATCTCTAAATGTTCAAATGAGCCGCATTAAAAGATAGGTATCTCAGACCACTAACAATAAACAAGAGGAAGTTTCTCAAGCAAACAATGGGCTAAATCAAGAAAAGTAGCTTACGAATACAATTGTTCCAGTAACACCTCCAACAGTCTAGCAACAAATTAATCGGATAAGAGACATACTCCAATTGACATATGCACATCATGATGCTTTTGGAGACATCACTAAAAAAATATGGCTCGAAGTACTAGATTTTGAAGACAAGGTAAATCCTACTGAATTTGCTGATTGGTTTTCTTTTATTAAGGAATACTTTGATTGGCATGATATAGACGATGAATGGAGCGTCAGATTTCCTGAATGAACCTGGAAGGTCTTGTAAAAATTTGGTGGATAGGTATGAAAGGAGACATACGGATGATGGGATACCCACCAATTAGCACATAACAGGAGATGAAGGCTAATTAAGCTTCAGGAAAAATTCATGCCTACTAATTACTATGACAAGTTATGTGAAGTAGCAATTAATTTGATGCAAAATGGCATGGCGGTTGTTGAATGCATGTGAAAGTTTAACGAATTGAAGACTTGTAGCCAAATATTTGAACATCCAAGACAGGTACTCGTAAGATTTAATTCAGATAAGGTATGCCATTAGGAGGAAACTGTTGTGACAACTCATATATAGCTTGGAACAAGCTTTTCAAGTTTCTTTGGCCTTGAAGAAGTACTATGAAAGTTTGAAGAAACCAGATGTAGCTCCAAATCATTGTTCAAAAAATAGTAGCAAATCAGCCATCAAATCATCCTATCTTAAGCATCTACCTCAAATGCTATTGATTTCAAAAGAAAGAGTAATAAAATATTTCAGGTGTGGACAATATGGTCATATGGCATATAATTGTTCCAAAAAAAATTTACATATTAATGTGGAATATGAGAGGGAGTCAGATCAAGAAAAGGAAGAGAGTGATAAGAATTTTGACTATGGTTTTTATAATCTTGATAATTTGGAGGAAGAAGATAGAGCAGACACTTCACTGAATATTATTGTTAGACGCATCTTTCAATTTCTGAAGATGAAAAGAAGACTGGAGGTAGGGGTGGCAAAATGGGTACTGACATGATTTCACGACATGATACTGTTTAAAGCGTGTATGGATTTAGTATAAATGGGTTCATGACATAATCGGGTCAACATGCTTAAATTAAATGGTTTTGTGTCGTATTTGTGTCAACCCGTTAAGACACGATTAACACGAATATATGGATAAGAAAGTAATTGTAGCCCATATATATATATATATATATATATATATATATATATGCTGGACTTAATATCTATGTATTGACATATGTTTGTTGGATTTTTAACTAATATATATTGGATTTAATTCAAGTTTGTTATGAATTTTGTGTAAAAGCGGGTTAAATGGGTTGTGTCGTGTTACATGACTCAATTACATATTAAGTGGGTTAAACGGATTAAGCGGGTCAACCCGTGTTATACGCTTCATATATGGTTCGTGTATGTGTTTAGAAAGTCAGACACGATTAATAATCGTGTCGGGTCTGGGTTTAGCATTTGGGTATTATATTCCTATCTTGACACGACACGATTAGACCCGTTTACACGAATTGCCACCCCTAACTGGAGGCACAAATCTATTTTTCAAATGCTAGCACACTATAGAAATCAAGCATATAAGCTTGTCATTGATAGAGGTAGTAGTATGAATGATATTTTAGCATTTATAGTGGGTACTCAAGCTTCCTGTTAAACTACATCCACACCTATACAAAGTAGCATGGATTGATAGTACTTCCATTCTAGTAACTCAAAACTCTGCCTTATATCTTTCTTGTGGAGTTCATAGTGATTCCATATGGTGTGATGTGATTACAATGAAAGTGATGCATATTCTTCTTAGACATTCTTGTCTATATAATAAAGATGTGCACCATTATGGGTGAGAAAACACTTATTCTTTCATGATAAAATCAGAAAATTTGTGTTAAACCCTATAACTACATTTGAAATGGAGAGTTCAAGGTGAAAAGTCAAGTAAAATCTATAATAACTCCCAAAAGTCATTGCACATTCTTTCTAAGAGGGAATTTTAATGGGCAAGTAGGAAGTTTGCGAAAATTCAATGAAGGGGATATGTATAAGTAATGCCTTCAATATGGAGGATCTAAGTCCATATGTAGGTTGTGAAGGTAATTCTCCAAGTGGCAGAAATGAAGCAAGTCTACCATGATCATCTCAACATAAAAAAAAGAAATTAAATTTATTTTGGACTATCAGATTGTTTCAATTAGAAGTAGGAGGATATCAAAAGTGTCTTGTGAAATGGAAAGGTTGCCTTCTTTTTGATTGCACATAGATTATAGATTAAAACCTTCATAAACTCAATCCAGATCTCTATGAACAAATTTATGCCATTAACTCCCCAAGATTAAGTTTTCTTAAATGAGGGGGAGTTGATGCAAAATGGAGTCAATTCTTTGAAGACTTGTCAAAGGAAAAAGAAGCAAGAGACCAAAGCCTATGTTTGTTCTAATTTCCGGTCGAAGTCAAAAGTCTTTTTAGGGTGTTTAAGTTTTGTTTCCATGAGCATATCTTGGGTTCTTGTGAAAATTTATCAGTCTTATTTTTCTAGTTCATATACTACAAGTCTCTATAAATAAAGCAATAATAAAAGAAGGGGTAAACAACCAAAATGGTTCCTTACCTTTGTGTGTTTCTATTTCGGTCCTTAAGTTTTAAAAAGTTATGTTTTGGTCCCTTATTTTCATTTTTTATTACAATTTAGTTACCTGAGCGCATGCCATTAACGGCAATCCCACATGGTAGTTTATGAGGTTGTTTACTTGGTAAAAATGTGACATGTTGACTGTCATGTGGGATTGTCGTTAACGACATGCGTTCGGGTGACTAAATTATAATAAAAAGTAAAGGTAAAGGACCAAAACGTAGTTAGGGGACCGAAATAGAAACACACACAAAGGTAAGGGATAATTTTGGATTTTTACCCTAAAAGAAGTAATGAATAGTTAAAAAAATTCTTTTTTTTTTTTTTTTTTTTTCTAGTTTTTATGGAATGAAAACCAAGTGTGATGTCTATGAATGTTAGGAGTGATTCCTAAAAACTTGCTACTGTGAAGCTAGTAATCTATCTCCATTCAATTTCTTCTTAGCATGTTGTCCTACATAAGTATGGCATGGTTTTAAATATTAAATTTAACCAATTGTATTTTTGTTATATTATTCTAATTAATTTTATGTCACATTTTGCTATTAGTAATTGTTATAATATATATTTTTATATGTTATTGTCGACACCTGGTTTAAACCTAAGTCAACTATAGTTGAACTCTTGACCCTTTGGCTTCACTGGGTCAATATTTAAGCTAGTCCTAACAACATTAGTCTTAAGGAAATGAATGTGGAGAGACATATAAACATTGGAAGTAAGTGGATCAAGATAACGGTATCTTTTTTTATTGAGAAGAATAACTGCGAAAGACACATAATGTTGATTTTAGTATGTGTTTATTAGTGCGAATAGAGCTAAGAAAGGGAAAACATGTATACCTAAAGACACAAGATGAAAAATATTAGGTGGAGCGAGAAAAAAGAATTCGTATGTAGATTTGTTTTGAATTGTAGGAATAGGAAGGTGAGTGAGGAGATAGATGGAAAAGACAAAGGTTTCAAACCATAAAATTAAGGAAATTTAGTGTGAAGAATAAGAGTTAGCCTTGTTTCAGTGATATGAGAGGTTTTGCACTTGATAGACAATTTGTTGAAGGGTATGAAGATAAAAAGCAATAGAAAATGCCATGGGAAGTAAGGCAATGATCAAAGATGCCTTTTATAAGCTCATGTTCGCCATCACATCAAAAGATTTTAATAGTAGTGGAGAAGAGATTTTTAGTGATGGTTTTGATGGTTTGAAAGTGGACAAATGTTTGAGATTTGTGACTCAAAGAGAATATCTAAGTGAAGTGGTTGTAGTCATTAATGAACATAATGAAGTAACAATAGCTAAAAAAAGAAAATGGTGAAGAGGGCTCTCAAATGTCACGATGAATAAGATGTAAATGTTTGGTAAAAACATGAGTATGTAAAGGGAAAGAATGATAAGTACATCTTCCTTGAAAACATAAGGTATAAGGATTTATTTTATTAGAGTTAATAAGTAAACTACCAAATACACTGGAAAAAATAGTTTAGCGCAAATGACCAAGATGTTGATGCCAAAGATCAGGAGAAACATGATGAGCAACGAGAGCGATAGGATTTGTGAAAGTTAAAAATTTTTTTAAGGGATATAGGTTGTGGATGTTACCCATTACAGGTGGAGGTTTGGTTACAAGGTTCTTTATAATATAAGCAAAGGGATTAAATTCAATGAGTCTTAAGTAACTTATCCTTAACAAATTTGCCAATTGATAAAAATGTGGGTAGTAGATGCAATGGTTTAGTGTATGCGCGTATATTAAGTAGTTTATAGAAGAGATGGGTAGTGTGTTTGATTTATAAATTTTACTAATTATTGATTCAGTGGTATATGAGCAGATGCACTAGTGTTCGGAAGTCAGCCAGTTATAATACTTGAAGTACATTAGGAATTATCTGTGTTAGGTTGAAGGTTGAGGGCTTAAAAGGTTGTATATGAGTTGTTGATATTGTGGAGAGTTTTTTGAGTAATTAGTGATTTGTTGGGTTTGGGCAAAAATAGATGATATGGTCTTATGAATCAAAAGAGGTTTTGATTGAAAGCATTGACCTTACAGAAAAAAAAAGTTGGAGTAAATTGATTTGACTGAGATCCAACTTGACTATTTTGCTAAAATTTTCCAAATTGAGAATAAGGTTTTGCGAATGTTATGGAGTGCTTCGATTATGAGTATGTTCTTAATAGCTAGCTTGATTTTGGCAGCTAGAGGAGGTGTTTATGACAAAGCGATGGTGGTGGTTGATGGTAGGCCAAGAGGCACTGCTTATATAAAGGAGCTTTTCCAAAGCTTAAAGAATGTGGGTGGTGTTTCGTAGTTTTCAATCAGGATCTTCACTGGCAACAAGGCCTTTCATCATAGTTAAGAGAGTTTCGATGTAATTTGGTAAACTTTATTATAAAAGAGATGGGTAGTGTATATAATTCACAAATTTTACTAATTATTGATTGAGTGTTATGTAAGTAGATGCACTAGTGTTCGGAAGACATTCAATAATATTATTGGAAGTAAATTAGGAATTATTAGTTTTAGGTTAAAGGTTGAGAGCTTATAAGAAGACTATATGTCACGCTTTGACCTGCGGGCTCGGTATGTGACAACTGCCACCACAAGTCCACAACTAAAGGAGGGACACTCACACCGCTTAACCCTCGAGTGGCCACAAGGTTGACAAAACCCCGAATTTTCACAATCCTGAACCAAAATCACATATGCAAAGTATACAATATAAGGAATACAACAATAACACAGAGGAAACCACAATACCAATACCTGATAATAGGGTTCCATAAATGTACTAATCACAAAAAAACAAGGTTTTCAAGAAAGAATCGACAACATGCAAAACATGCAACTAAGGTGACAAAATACATTAGTGGATCCCTGATCTTATACAATGCAAAATGTTTAAAGATATACATATGTAAGACTGAGAATGAGAAAATAAAAATAATAATACAAGATGATGCCAAACACTCCACACTGCCATGATGCCGCCAACTAATGAAGCTTGGAAGAGAGGGAGAGGGTGAGTAATCTAGGTCACTCAATGAGTGGGTTAACACAATTCTAAAAGAATATAAAAGCAAATAAATAATTTTTCAATAGCTAAACATTTGCATTAGCCACATAATCTCGAAGCCTTCTTACATTTTAAAAAAACCATATAATGCGAGAAATTAAACCCCGGTATTAAAAAAAAAAACTCAGAATATATGTTTACTCATATATAATCATAGTCTCAAAGCTTTTCAACAAGTATCTAGGAAATACATGTATATAAATCTCATAGAAAACGTAAAACACCAATTGATCAAATAGAGATACCAAATTTCACTAATACCAAACTTGGCATAACATGAGTTTTAAAATGTCTCGAAAAATTGACCAGTGGCCTAAAAACACTCTCCAATTAGTCACGACTAAGTTGAGAACCATCAAGGTCTTTATAACCTTGACATTGGCCCACTGAGAGCTTGTGTGGTGACTTTGGATTCTCGATGCACATCCATTCAAGATTCTACAAATCACCTAAACTAGAAAATAAACTTGGGTCTTCACGCCATCTTAACAGGTTGGCCGTGAAGACCGCCTAGTACAGTAGGGCAAGGTTCCGTCTGGTCGCCATCAAAATCTGTGGAAACTCAATAGTACAATATATGTAATAATAACCAACAAGTCCAGATCCAAGACACCATTCCTATACTAGGGATAAAAACCGATTTCTACAAGTCTCAATGACAAAAGTAAATCAATGTGTAAACATGCTCATAAAAAACAAAGTCACTTTAATCTCAACATAGTGATAAAATTTGTAATGTTTGGACAGGAAATAGCATACATGTTTGAAATTGCTGTGTAGCCATGGGTGAGTGGGTGTCTTAAATAGAGTGGCTATCTTGGTTTGAGCTAACGAAAGAGTGTATTATAGATGTGTAGTAAAAAATGATTGGTGTTTATAAACCTAATAAGCATTTAATATTTTGAAGAGAATAGTAATGAAAAGATATTTTATTGATTGTTGTGTTTGTAATACAAAACTATAATCTATTTATAGTCAACTGATTTACTTTTATTAAAAATTATAATTAAGGAGAATAATTATAAAACAGTTGTGTACAATCAAAACTTCTAAGTATTCACAGAAATCATTAAAGAATATTTTGTCATATCAGTTAAGTCCCATTCTATCATCTTAGGTTTGTTTTTAATTAAAGTGTGTACATATAATATATTTGTCTTGTCTATTATATTGACAACCAAAACATTTGGGCATAAAGCAACACTCTCTCCTTGATAACAGATGAAGGAAATGGTATGTGCACTTTATCAGAGTGTGTTTGGTTAAAGAATGGGAATGGGAATGAGAATGGAATGGAAATGAGAAATGGACATATTATAAATTCTGTTTATGGTCATCAAATACTTTGTGTGTCCATTAGTCAGTTGGAAAGATCATTATTATAAATTCTGCATATCTATAACACCATAATTTAGTGAATATATTTTTTGTTTATAGATTTAACTATATTGTTTTGAGTCGTCAATATGTTGAAGTTTAAATTACTCTTAGGTACATATTGATCTCTCTAATCAGGTGATGCTTTGATTTAGCCCTTTGTTTATTTTTATTTCCTCAAAAAAAAAAAAAAAAAAAAAAAAAAAAAACCACTCTAGTTTTCTTTGGAAGAATATTTAGTTTTTTTAAAAAAATTAAAAGCTCTATTTAATTTTTAAAGGGTCATTTGGTTCATGAAATCTTATATTACCGTCGGTAATATTATTACTAGGAATATGACTCTTAAGTCATATTGACAGAAATATGTGTAATTTTTGTTTGGTTGACAAAACAGTAACAGGATTGGAATATAAAATTATAATGTTTTGTTGATAATCTTTTGGGCAAATTGTCTTATTACTAATAGACCTTTATGTAATAAGTACCTAATATATCAAAGTTAATAATATTTTAAAGTAAATATCAAAATTATTTAATAATAAATATTTTTTATTATTAAAAAATAAATTTTAATTTTAATATGGGTAATTTTTTTCATATTAATTAAGTCAACCTTACCTGTCTTAAATAAATACAAATTTTTACTTATTTTTTAATGTTTAGAAAGTTGATATTTTTTGGATTTTATTTTAATTTGAATGGAATAATAGGAAAAAAAAAAAATATTTCGCCGGAAATGTGAGATTGTCATTTATTAAGTTGGTAATCACATTTATGATAATATTGACTTAAGTTGTTATATTCTGGGAATATGATATTCTCGCTTTATATAATCAAACAAAGTAATATAAAATTACCTGATCCACATTTTGGAAGTAATGTGATGTTACTTTGCCTTCAACCAAACGGTTCCTAAAGAGTAAGCATTTATGTATACTCAAATTCTTCTAAAATAATTTGTTTTTCAATTTACAAATTGCCTTACAAAGATTGTTGCATGATTTATTTATTTTTTTTTGTTTTTGAAAAATATTGGCGAGTCATGGATGTAATAAGGAATTTTTGATAGAAATAAAATATCAATTTTTTATAATATGGATGGTTCTAATAGTTTTTAATTTCATTCATGCAATAATACTTGAGAAATTAAATAATTGACAAAGAGTTTTCACTCCCTCAGTAGTTATGAGAACCAACGGTTTTTTGGTCTATTGGTATTGGGTCTTTTGCGTAAAATTCTCGTTTTGGGGAGATTCGAGATTGAAACTTATGCAATGTAAGAGCATGATGTTGTTGAGCTTGCGAATGCGTTCTACATTAATGCACATTCTTGACTATTAATCTTAAATGGAGGTGTTTATAATCTAGTATTAAAAAAGAAATTATGAGAAGATGCAAAATGCACCATTTGGTCTTTGTGTTGATTGTCCAGTACTGGTGTTAAATTTAAAGGAAAAATTTGTAAATTGATGCAAATGTGTTTGTTTTGAGTCAAATTGGTTTTCCTAGATTTTAAATCTTACATGTAGGGAAGTTATGTTTAACCGTTGAATTTGAATTTCTATCTCTGTGTTTATAAATAGTAGCACAATGAAATGTAAGATGTATAGTATTTTATTTTAACCGTTCAATATGCACAGTAACTCAATCAATCACAGCCGTTCAATCTTATTTCTACTAGTCCTAAAGTGAAGCTAAAAATGGTACAATTGAACAGACTATTTGAATCAAAATTCTCCAACAATAATTTATAAATACTAAACATTTAAAACTATAATTAAAAAAACTTTAGCATAATTTGAAATTAATTTATAACACAAGACTGATAAGATTGGCATTATATATATATATTAAAAAAAATCCGAAACAATATTTTCTATTTTCAATATGTTTATAATTCACTTGGGAAACATATTAGAAATAGAATTTTTTTCCTTTCTACAAAAAAAAATTCATCCCTAATTCAATTAGTTTGAATTAGTAACACCATTAAAACCGTTTCCAAATTTCAAAAATGAAACTGATATAAATAAATTAAATTTATGTAACACACGCTATTTGAATTCAAAACCAATGTGAGTTCAAAATATTAAAATAATATTCATAACACTTATTGCCATATACATACATATATAAATTTTATAAAAACCACTACAAAATTTTAATTAATCAATCAATCAATCAATCAACCGTTAAAAAAGTTAAAAACCAGGTAATCCTTCCAAATTCCAGTGTCACGAGTACCTTAAACCTCTCACCGCCATCATGACGATTATTTACAAACATTTTACCGTTGTGTCCATCAATGGTCGCCACGTGTCTTTCCCTCAGCGCATGCAGCCATTGCCAGCAATGCTTCTCCCTGCTCTCTCTCTCTCTCTCTCTCTCTCTCTCTCTCTCTCTCATTCACCATTCTTGCTCTATATATATCTCCTCCTTCCCTTATTCCATTTTCATTGCACCTCCGTTATACTTCTCTTTGATTTTATCTTCCTTTTCTTCATATATTTTTCTCTTCTCTTTTGTGTGTGTGTGTCTAACTGTTTAAGAGTGGTAAGAAATGGAGGCAAAGATTAAACTCATGGTAGTTGTTGTTGTTGTTGTTGTTTTGATTGAGTTCATGTCTTGTTCTTGTGCAAGTAGGTTTGATGTAGGTGGAGTTGATGGTTGGGTTCAGAATCCATCTGAAACCTACACTCACTGGGCAATGAGAAACAGGTTTCAAATCAGTGATACTCTTGGTATGTCTTTCTCTTTTCTTTCTTTATTCATTTAGTTTTTTACTTACACCTCTTTTTAATTAGTCTTCTCATGGCTTTTTTTTTTTTTTTTTTTTTTTGGTTTTGGTAGTCAAATCTTTCTTGATGCCTTTATGCATCTCTCTTGATGATTTTCTTTATATATATATGTATATATATTGAGAAATGGTATGGAAAGGAAAGAAGTGATGTTGTTAATGATTAACATGGAATTAAAGGTTTTACTAGTTAATTTGATGATTGATATTTACAATTCTTTTTTGATGAATAGTATTCAAGTACAAAAGAGGGGAGGACTCAGTTTTAGTGGTGGATGAAAAGGACTGTGATGCATGCAACATAAACAACCCAATTGAGAAAATGGACAATGGTTACTCAACATATAACCTTTCAAGATCAGGGCCCTTCTTCTTCATCAGTGGAGTAGCAGGGAAATGCCAAAAGGGCCAAAAGCTTGTCATTGTTGTACTTGCTCCAAGGATCAAGATGACTGGATCACCGGCTTCGGCTCCTTCGCCATTGCCCTCTCCGGTGAGCTCACCGTCACTTTTGCCTTCGCCTTTATCGCCGGACTCCGCGACATCATCTTCTTCAGTTTTGAGTTTTTCAGGCACTTCCAAGGTGGTTGTGATGGTGGTTATGACATTCATGCTGGTTGTTTTCTAGAGTTATACTTCATTTCATGACCTTGTTTTGCATTTAGCCTTTGATTGCCTTGTGAATCATGTTTTGCTAAATGCGTAGTAGTATTTGAGAATGAAAATAAAAATATTTGTTTAACAAACAGAAAAAAGACCAAGAAAAAGGGCACTGCATGCTTCCTTGAAGAAATTTAAAAGTTTAGGTGGTGATATTGATGAATTTTACTTCTCTGAGTGGAAGGAAATACAACAATATTATCCTGCAAAATTTTTACTGCAGAAGCTAAATATCTGAAGCAAGCAGAAGCTAAATATTTGCTGACACAATGAGTTGCAATGCAATGACAGCTAATTTGAGCTTCAGAAAAACCACCATTTCCTCCTTTTTTTATCCTGAATCACAGACCAACTGAATTAGTTAGGGACTTTGTAAATGTAGATACAATGTTGCCAGAAAACATTAAAGAAAAAGGCATTTATAAAATAAAAAAATAAAAATTGTTAGGCAGGTGCACAAACAAATTCATTGTATGATTTTGGAGATACTGAGAATCAATTAGTAAGAACAAATGATAAAACTTTTCAACAGAAAAGGAAGAACAAATGAGAAATTTTTAGAAGAAACCTTATTTCCTTGCTGCTGAGATTGGATGATGATAGGTTGCTGAAGGACCCCTTTGTCAATTCTCTGTTTGTATGGTTTTATCTTTTCCTCTAACAATCCATTTAGCTGACATTCAATGGGAAATAAACCTTAAGCCTGGATTTTATAACAAGCTTTTTGCAGGAGTAGCAGTGATTCAAAGCATGATCAAAATGGAAACTGGAATTAATAAATCTGGTACATGTTCATCCAGAATATGATCCTTACACAGACAACATTAAAAAAAAAATGGTAGCTATTGCTAATAGCAAATTAATTACTCAGCATATACATCTGCTGCAAGGGAGAAATATGGGAATCCAACACCATCGTCTCTTAGTCTACTCTGATTTGAAACAATGATCATATGAAAATGAGTAATTTCAAATCAGCAAGTCTTAATTCTTAATGGAAAATCACATGTTATCTTATTAATCATTACAGAGAAAGCTCTGCTTATAATGCTGACCAAAACACATACATGAACAAACACGCCAGAATGATATCTTAGTGATCATTGCAGAAAGTTAACTATAATGCTGACCAACACATGCATACATAATATATATATATGTATATATATAACAAATTGTTATGATGATGATTTGTCCTAACATAATAAATTAATTAACAGAATTGAAAGCAATGACAGTAGTTTCTATAATTAAGTTCACATTTGTCAATATCAGTAATCAGAATACCAGGGATGCTATCTTGCTCCATGTTTAGTAAGTTCCAAGCTGCCTGTTTCTATGTCTTGATCAATTTTATAATTTAAAGGATGGAAAGAACATAGAACATAAAACACTTCATGTAAAACAGAATACTTCAAATATCACATACCTTCTCTTGCCGCCATTTTGCTTCCCATTGTGCATCTAGGATCTTGTCTGCCATCTCCCTTTGGGCATTTAGAAGAGTTGTCATCTCTAGTAACTTCTTTGGATCTTTCAGCTCTTCCTCCGTCCAGGAAGTTGCACTCAGTGGAAGATCTAATTCCTTAAAAATCAAATGTCAAACTTCAATAGGTTGGATGAGGCACCCTTCATTAAACTTAACTTGGACATTTAGCAACTGGTGGAACAAATTAACTTTCAATACATCATTAACTTTATTATTACATGTTCAAGATGGGCAGATCAAGTAGAATTCCCAACCTACTACTAAGCTATGAAAAGCAATGTAAAGAATAAATATTAGAAGTAACTATTTACAGCAATAATTAATGAAAATCTCAATCCTTACTCCCCAATTTTCAGGTCGAGGTGGGGCATCCAACTTCATAACTTCAGACTCTAATACTTTCTTTGCCTTGTAATAAGGAACATTTTTGACAATCACTGGATCATCCTTTGCACGAACTGGATCTAATGATATTAGAGCCTGTTAGGTTAAAGACAGAAAAAACAGACAAGGAATCATACCATGGAATGAAGGTGGGTTAAATATGAAATAAGTCACTGATGACATTACAGTTTTGCAGGACATTGCAGACATAAATAAGAACAAATTAATAACAACTAAGGTTAACAACGAGAATAAAGGACTTTGAAATGTTATTTGCATCTGAAATATGCAAATACATATTGAATTATGTTTGAAATTAATTAATACCAAATAATTGTTGTGTGAGTGGTCAATACTAAAAATCAAACTTCAAATTGCAACAAATACCATGATAAAAGCCACAGGGTTGTGACACCACAGGCAATACACACATTGCCTCAGCTCACTCAATGAGCAATGCGGGAGGAAGTTTTCCCAGACAACTAATTTTTCTTTTGGATATTATAAATGTTCACATATAGTTATATATAGACTTAGTAACTCCAACAATTTCTTTTTATTCAACACCCACTACTTTCAGAAATCAGTCACATTTCCAGTTATGACATTTATATGGATTTGAAACTACACGATCAGAAATTGATCTCTAAGCTCAAAATTACATACTCTTTAACATATGCACACTGAACTTGTGCTCTTTTATTCAACTTCTCTTGCAAATATATGGAATATGATGGTCCCTCAACTTCATTACTGACAGTGTTTTCAAAGCAGGATTCAACATATTATATTTGAATAGTGCGTTATATGCAGAAGTTATAGCACATCTTTACACCATAGAAAGCACTTGCATGATCCATCAAAAGGTATATAACTCTTTGTTTAGGCCAAGGCACAGTCACCATTTCCCTTCTATGTGTATATATCACTCATTCAAATAGAAAACATCACAAATTGAAACTTAAATTAATATAATGCATATTGTCATGCTCTTCCAAGGTACAATGAACAGCAAAAGCATACTTTCTGTGGATCTTTGGTTGGAGAATAAGATGGTCCCAACTTATTCCAAACCCACCAACCAAACACCACCTTTGAAATAAATTGGAATTAGCACAACTTGTTTTACAAAATCTAATAAGCTAAATAAACATTATCACCAATTACTATTTAAAAATCATGAGCTATTAATAAACATCAATCATTAATTTAAATATTGTAATTTTGATCACAAAGGTTTTTTATATAAGTAAATGGAGAACTAATTTTATGAGCGATTCACATTTCCATAAAAAATAATATAAAGACAACCAGGGTAACAAATGGAACATGTGATTTTTATGGCAATAATAAGAATTTATTGTTTTCCATCATACTATGGTGCCAATTTAAGAAGATTAATGCTTTCTTTCTTTCTTTCCTTTTTCCACACATGAATATGCCCACAAGCATAACCTAGCACAGTAAATTATTAAACTTGTTGACTACATACAACTACCAGAAAAAAAAAAGCTACATGCAACATAGATTGGCTGTTTTTTTTTTAATTTTAACTAATTAAATAATTAATTATTTTTTGAAGTCTGGTATCATGGGCTCAAAGCGGATGCATTCTACAAGGTATATGTTTGACTACAGTGTCATAATTCAAAGGAAAGAACAACAAATTTATGCCTAAAGTTCTATTCCAACCTTTTGTAGATGCTCCCAACCAGGTTCATGTTTGGCAACCTCATCGCGGAGTTGATCATAACGCATTGATTCCTATAACAACAAAATTTACATATAAATAACTGCTGCATGATAATGATTTATGAATAACATATTAAACCTAGGCATAAAAGAACATAAAAACTAGATGCAGTGACATTATGCGCATATGTAGCCTTTTCTTACGGTAGAAAATAAATATATAAAAAAAATTGTCAAACAGCTTAACCAGCAAAAGTTCTACTAAATGGTCATAAGTATCTAGTTCATTGAAACACTAAGCACAACTTTTCCAGCAAACGGCTATAACAATGCCTCCATCGTCAGCATTTGTGCTTGCATCATTTTTAACATGCAACTAAAACCCTAGGGATGAACCAAGCAGAAAACTGACTAACGGAACCAAACTGTTGCCATCTAAACATAGATGAGATTGTTTTAACATCGTAGGGGGCTAAATGTTGTCAGAGACATGATAATCTACACATAAGTTTCCACCTATACACAAAGAATGTTGACAATGTTCTAATCCTGTGAAATTGAAATATATAGTCTTCCAGCATGCAATAAAAAATGAGATTAATACTTATTTGTATCCTGATCACCATGTTAAACACACATGGAAGGTCAAGAACTTCAGTAACATCACATCAACATAAAATAAATTCTTCATGGGAAGAACCATTCCTATCCTATTTAAAACAATATTCCATTAGAGATAAATCACTTGAACCATAATAGTTACAAAACTAGACTCATAATGGATAAACCCATAAAGGCATTATTAACTTAACAAATGCCATTTCTGATTAACCAAGAAAAAATTTTCTGATCTTCCATACTACAAATAAATAATGGTGGTTCTCATTTACACATTGTTCCTGGAGAATTGAATAAGGTTGCTTTGAAACTAATGTTTACGATGAATTCAAATTATGAGATTGCGTGATGTAAGCAATCCTATTAGTAAATTCAACCATCAGGTCTAATCGAATCCAGACAGCTCTCTAGCATCAGTTGGGAGGTGGCAATTCCAGGTCAAAGTTCAATATTAGTATATTTTCTTGCATACCCAGATCCTACTTTTCCCTTTCTTTCAGAAATGCATTTGATTAGTTATGATCATGTTCTCAATTTTTATCAATGTAATGTCTCAAAAGTAAGAATGACGATAATAGTGATGCAGCATTTCTGATGTGGAAAAGGCTATCAATTGCAATCAAATGTCCAACTTATTAGAGTGCCACATTAGCCCATGGTCATGAAATTGTGCAACATAGGATCATTGCATTTCACAACATAGAAAGTTCACAATCAAAGGATAATATTAATTGCAGTAGTTGGGAAGGTGGAAGCGCAATTAGCTCAAGCTGACTGGGGTTTGGTCAGTATGGCCACACCACACGAGTAAAAAACTTATTCACAAAGTAGACCATGCTAAAAAAATGAAGAGGTATCAAAACATGCAAGATGTTAAGAAAACAAATAGAAAATAATAATAAATCATGCGTTTCTAATAGGATGTATATCAAAAACTTTCTCATCCTGGGATCTCATGTTTGTAGAAAAGCGAAATATAGCAGTTTCCCAAAATTGCAACTCAAATGCATTTATGGGTTTAAATGGCTGAAAAAAATGTCCATGCCCCTGCAAAATTTTAGCTTAGAGGCTCTGGTTCTATCTAGATAAATTTCTCTCCTTTCGCCCAAAAGAATCATCTGAATAAACTGCCACAAAACTTACTCCAGGAAAATATTCAGAAATGTCTTCACATCATAGGATATAGTTAGGAATCATAGAATTGCTCACTAAAAATCAATTCAAGGACTTGGCAATTGCAATTTAAAATTGCTGATGGGTTTAAACAACCAACCAAAATTCTGGCCAGAGAATTGTGAAATATGGCAGCAGATCCTAGAAATTTTGGACTTTATTTAGCCACATATTCCAATAAAGCAGCCATCGTTTTTGGTACCAAAACATCAAAAACATAATTCTAGCAACGATTAATGGAGTGAAGCAACTAACTTTGTATGCCCACCAAATCTTTTGCTTGACATCATCATCATAGGCGAATCCTCCCAAAATTTGAGGATATGTAAATAACCAGAAGGCAGCAATCTTTGGGTCCCTCATGCTATGAGCAATATTCTGCCAAAAAAAAAAAAGATGCAAAATATGCAATGTGTTACAGGATATCAGAAATATTTTTTATGAAGTATAATTGTCAGAAAGATGATTTCTGACTAATCATGAGGGAAAACATAAATAAATATACATAGAAAAAAAAAATGAAAAGACACGATTTTCAGGAATAATATCTCTTCATAGTAATGCACACATGAATTTCACCTTTCCGCAAATTAAGTTTGGATACTGAAGCCCAAAGGAAGAATAAATAAAAAATATATCAATCATCAGATCAAGGTTATACCTCTGTCCAACTTCAAGGTATGACAGCATGCTAGTAGGAGGATAATGAGCAAGCTATACCAGTTAATTGAACAATGGAACGACCAAGAAATCAGACATAATTAAAAACTGCCCAAATTTTATGTTTAACCAACCAGTAATACAAACAAATAGGTCACTTGCCTCATAAGGGTAATCCATCCTTCTCAACACATTATAAGCTTTCCATGGGGGCTCCATAATCTGGCAAATATCAAGTAACCTACTATCACTGCACAAGGTACTATATCAAAAACACAAAAATAATTCATTTACAGAATATATGTGAATACCACTACACCAAACACAAAAGAAAATTCTGTTCAACTCTGGGCTTTAGAAGAAACAGCACAATAACTTGCGTGTATATTGATATACTTCAATAATAAGCAGATCACCTCTAACTGTATTCAAAAAATTCATTGAGATGCATTAAAATTGTAGATTTAAACCATGAAATTTTGCTTGGTCTTCTAGTTTAGAAGTTATGGTTCTTTGTAAAAGAGGAACCAGTGATAATACAAGGGCCTCAAGATATAACGACAGAAAATATAATCTAGATAGTAATTCAATTCATCATTTCAGCTATTATAACCTTTGTTTTTTTTTTTTTTTTTGGGTGCTAGCCATATTTTTTATCTTATCAAAACAAAAAATAGTTTATGGAGCAGGATTTGTCTAATTTTATCATCATAAATCACATTTTATTTTATTTTAATATCAATGTGTATAATCTCAAATTCCTTATAAATTTTCACTGTTGATTTACACCAAGTGAATTCGCTAGTCAGCCAGAGTAGGGTGCAGGGAATAAACAATAAAATACCCAAGACAATTTGGAGCTTAGTACATTGCTAAATTATCTTTTATAAATTTTGGATTTTTATGTTCGCAATATGATTTTCTCCAAACACCATAGTTGCTAAAATCATATGCACTTTGTTATTCTTTTAAACTAAGAGATGTAGTCTCTGCCAAACATTTATGGAAAATCAGTTAATTTCAACTTTCAATGCATGGATCTGAGCAAGTGAGCAGTATCATGGGACTCACATCATCTGCAGAGATCCTGACTTGCAATTTATGTTTGCAATCAGGGCAGCCCATCACACCCTACAGCATAAAAACAACACATCAACTTGATAATACCATACAACAACTAACAAAACATCCATGAAAATAATAAATAGCTACAAGTGACAGATGGCCAAGCAAAATCTGACTTACAGATCCATCACAGTTTGGGCATTCTTTGGAAGGAAGTGCAACAGACAAATCAATAGCTGACGGTAGGTGGACCAACTCAGCCCGGTTCTCAGCAATGGCTTCAGCAACAGACTCAGCCGTTGCCCTTTCTCCACTAGAACACCAAACAATTATCGCCAGGCAGGATCCGCAAGTTGGAATAAGGTAAAGAGTTTCAAAAGTCACAACTATTCCATAAAAAGCACGGAATACATGCACAGAAAGCTCTTGAGAGTACCAGAACACAAAAGAAACAAAGGATACATTTGCTCTTGGTAAGCTAAATGTTAAGAGGTCTAAACAGTAAAGAGTCATGAATTTGGTTGTGTGGTTATGCAGTTATGGCTTGACTTTTATGCCTTCAATATTATTATAAGGTGTTGCCAGTAGGTAAGGCAAATTGAACCCAGTTACAGACAAATCCATTCAGACCCAATGCCATCAAAAGGTCTAAATCCAAGGCTAGTCACATATTTAAAGAACAGAATCTAGAACAATGGATGACACCACAAAATATTGGAAATCATCAAACTAGAAAGAAAAGTTAAAACTCAAAATTTTCAGCTACACTCTTACACTTCTAACTAAGGTAGGCTAGAATAGCATGTCCTAAAAAAATGGTTGCCTTAGTTCCATTCCCCATATATCACTTATGGTTCTAAGAAGGAATATGTGCATACTTTGAACCTATGATAATTAAAATTTGTTAACATATCCAAAATAAGAAAAAAATTTCCCATGCAAGAAAAATCACATACAGAATTGCGAGAATAATCACCTTTTCGAGCTATAACTCTTCACTTGATAGTGCACTTTCCCAGTACCCTTGCACATGGTACATCTTAATCCTTGCCATCCATTGCATGTTCGACAATTCCTACAAAATGCATAGTTAGTAGATGTAGATACGATGCCAATTCACAAGAAATCAGCACCATATGAGACCAAAGGCACTCCCTATATGCTGCAAATATCATTGAAGTCAGATTTGAAATATTATATGGACATAATTTCACTCTCGATCACTGTAGTTACTGTTAAACTGAATACGAGCAGTAACAAAAATGAATGCATCCATACCATAAACATTATACACAGCCTAAAGTAGCTATGAGAGAAGTCATGGGCATTGAAACTGTAAGATACAAAAATGCCTACCTGCACCTAGGATGTTCAAAGGAATCAATACCAAGCTAATTCTCTAGCTTGCAGAGACATCTCAGCTGCTCCATGAAACAAAATCAATACTAGTGATTTAAATAAAAAATCAATCATCTCTAATAAAATTTATTTGCTTGGCTATATAAAGGAGAATTATTATGTTCAAAGATATCTCTTCTGCTACAGTGGATATTGATTCCAAGACTAAACCTCAAATACGAATTCCTCACCTCTCAATGTACTAAATCTTCTGCAGAACATCAAACGGTAACAGCATATCCCTTCTGGTCAACCATTCGAGTTTAAATTGTCACATTTATTCATCTCTGGCCCATAATTGAGAATTTTTTCAACACCATACAAAGCAAACCCAAATTCCATTTAAACATAAACAAAAATGCAATAAAGGCTTTACTGAGGCCAAGTAGAAACAATGCATTCCGTCACCACCAAATCATAAACCCAAAAGAATAAACAACAAAATCAATCAATCAATCACCTCTGACATAAAACTTTCTTCCCAAGCTCCAGAGCAATGTCATACGTTCCCAGCGTCGCCACCACCTGCAACCCAAACTCAAAATTCAGAAACCAACCATAAAAAATATCAACCCAAGAAAGCACAAATCTTTCAGAGCGTACAAAGATGGCAGAGAAGGAGAGGTGCGAAGCGAGCTCAGGAATGCCGAAACCACGCTGAGCGGAGCCAGCGAGGTCGTTGGCGAGGGTGAAGGGGGCGAGCACGATCTTAATGGGGAGGTCGAGAAGGTCAATGATTTGCTGGCCATGGCGCTCCGTGAAGGCCTTCCAGTGGAGGTCAGCACGCAGCTTCAGCGCCCTCACCAGCCTGTCCGTCCCCTTCCCCATCGCCGGCGAAGCGGGAGCTCGGAGCTCGACCAAGAGACGGGATTTGGAGGTGGGGGACTGGGGATGAGGATAAACCTCCGTGGCCCTGCGGATCCGGGTTAACGGGTAGAACCCGAAACCCGGTAATTTTCAAGGAAACCGTTTAAACCTTCGCGGGTTATCGGATCAGGAATGCTTTATATCAGGTCCGGTTGGCGCATTTTCATATTTTTTTCGGCTAAAGAAAAATACGAGGTAATTGTATTTTTTAAATACTTTATTTGTATTTATTTGTGTTAATTGAGAAATTATTGCAATTTCTATTGGTGGCTTGTCCTTTTTTTTTAAAAAAAAATTACTTAATAAAATTGACAAGCAGGAATGTGCATATAAGTGGAATTAATATTGAATGTGTTTGTGCATTCACCTTGCGTAAGTTGAAGTTTGAATCAGCTTATTTTAGTAAAAATATAAACGTCTTATACAGGGGATTCAATGCTAATAAACCAACAAAATCATTGGAGTATATTAAAAAACAAAACAAAATAAATAAATAAATAATCTTTTGATATTTTCATCGATTAAACATTTCTTTGTTTTTTTGGAAGATTAAAAAAAAAATAGCCAAGCTTGATATGTTTTGTTGCTTTAACTTAATTCAATTTTAAATAGAAGAACTTTTAATTAGACTATTCAAGTTAGGATTTATATATATATATATATATATAGGGAAAATTACTGTTTACCCCTCAACAATTTTAAAACTTCTCAAACAGCCCCTGTGAGTATTGAATATCTTGGACAGCCTTTCCGTTATTGTTTCACTTCCTTTTTGCCCCCTATAGGTCACGAGGACTGGGCCTATGTTATGAAATTCCATAGTTGACCTTAAAAATGGTGGGAAAAAAACCGCCCAATCACAACATATCAAACTTTTTTGCAATTTTTTTGCATTCGTTTTTGTTTTTTCTCAAACAAAGTTTGGAAAACTCATATCACCTTGGATTGTTGGAGATTTTCAATTCCTCCCCATTTGGTGTGTTTAGTTGGAGTTCTTCCGATTACCCGATAAGGTGACAATCTTTTTCTTCCTGATACGAACCTCGCCAACGATTGTGACGAAACCGCAACAAATTTGGCACGAAGAAGAAAAGCCAAAGGATTCAAGAAAAAGGGATGGAAAACCTCGACCCAATGCTTAGCGAAGCACGAACCTCGGTATATGGATGACGCCACAAAAGGAGATGAAAATCCAATTGATAAGTCGGTTTGAACGCCACAAGGAAAACCCTTGATAAGTTCTTAAAAAAGTTTTTTCAAAAAAACAAGAAGAAAACTTCACAAATACTTATAGATCAAAGTTGTGTTTTATGGCTGCTACAAGGGGCTATATATATAGCCCAAAACCCTAGAGAACTTCTAAAAAGTAAAAGTTCAAAACTACCCTTAAAGATAAAAAAAAAAATAAACAACCAACTAAAGAGCAACTTTAGCCCAAAGGCCCACAAAGCCCAACAAGACTAAGCAATTAAAAAAGACTCTAGTTCACATAATAAATTCAAAAACAAATGACAACCAAATCTTCATTAATCGTCTAAGTGGAATCGGCTTGGATGAGTAGGACCAGCTTTTGTTCACCATCAGTAGTGATCACACTCTCTTCCTGTTGTAGAATTCTCCATGCCAAGTTGCTAAGCTCCTCTTTAAATCTTCTAGCTCGAGCCCTCGTCACTAGTCCTGTTGGGACTTGAATTGGATCCTTAGCCTTGATGTCCACATCATGCCCCCCCTCTTGAGAAGGATTTGTCCTCAAATCGTCACCCGGTAAATCAAGGCAGTAGGCATTGTCGTTGATCCGCTCGAGCACTTGAAAAAGACCATCTTGCATGAGTACAACACCAATACCTACAGCAGAGGTATCACATTCTATTTCAAAAGTATTAGCAAAGTTAGGTAAAGCAAGCAAGATAGCATGAGTTAGTTTATGTTTCATAAGCTGAAATGTTTCCTCTTGTGCTGCCCCCCATTTGAATGCAATGTTCTTCTTGATAACTTCAGTAAGGGGTGCCGCAATGGTACAAAAATCTTTCATGAATCTCCTATAGAAGATAGCAAGTCCATGAAGGCTGCGAACGTGACTCACACTTGATGGGGTCGGCCACTCTTGGATGGCTTTGATCTTTTCTTCATCAACCTCAATACCTGTAGCACTCACAACAAATCCTAGGAAAACAAGTTTATTGATGCAAAAGGTACATTTCTTGAGGTTAGCATACAATTTCTCTTTCCTAAGGACACCCAAAACCAATTGCAAATGCGAAGCATGATCATGCAAATTCTTACTATAAATCAGAATATCATCAAAATAAACAACAACAAATTTTCCAATGAAAGTTCTTAAAACATGATTCATTAAACGCATGAAAGTACTAGGTGCATTAGTTAAGCCAAATGGCATGACTAACCATTCATACAAACCATGTTTAGTTTTAAATGCCATTTTCCATTCATCGCCTTCTTTAATTCGGATTTGATGATACCCACTCTTAAGATCAATTTTTGAAAACACACAAGATCCATGCAACTCATCTAACATATCATCTAAACGAGGGATGGGGTGTCGATACTTTACCGTTATGTTGTTGATGGCTCGGCAATCAATACACATCCTCCATGTTCCATCCTTCTTAGGAACTAGAATCACCGGAATTGCACAAAGACTCATGCTTTCTCTCGCGTACCCTTTCTCCATCAACTCTTCAACTTGCCTTTGGAGTTCCTTTGTTTCCTCCGGGTTGCTCCTATAGGCGGGTCGGTTTGGAATGGAAGCACCGGGAACAAAGTCAATTTGGTGTTCTATTCCCCGGATAGGGGGTAAGCCATGTGGTACCTCCTCAGGAAACACATCCTCGAACTCCTGCAAAATAAAAACAACACTAGGCAATGAAGGGTCAGGTTGGTTAGTGTTTAAAAGGGCCTCCTTGTACATAAGTACAATCATCGGTCGTTTTGCAAGAAAAGCTCGCTTAACCTCACTTGATTTTGTATAGAAATTTCTTTTTCCCTCTAATTTTCCCACTTTGGCTGAATTCATCTCTCTCTTTTCTCTCTCACTAGATTCAGCCTTGCTCTCTTGTTTCTCACCACTACTCATCTCTTCACTCACTCTCTTATGATCACTCAAATTCTTTTGATCTCTCATTTTCTTTTGATCACTTAGTTTTTGCATCATCACTTGATTATCATAAACCTGTTTCGGTGCCATTGGAGTTAGAGTGATGGTTCGTTGTTGGAAAGTGAAGGAGTGCTTATTGGTGAAGCCATCATGTTGCACACGTCTATCAAATTGCCAAGGCCGTCCTAAAAGGAGATGTCCCGCTTGCATGGGTACCACATCACACAACACTTCATCCTCATATTTTCCAATCCGAAATGGCACCACAACTTGCTTAGTAACCCGCACTTCACCACTATCATTCAGCCATTGCAACTTGTATGGATGGGGGTGCTTGAGTGTTGGGAGCCCTAGCTTCTCAACCATGGAAGAACTAGCAACGTTAGTGCAACTACCACCATCAATAATAACACTACATACCTTGTCCTTCACATTGCAACGAGTGTAAAAGATGTTCTCCCGTTGCACTTCTTCTTCCTCCACCTTAGTGTGCAAGTTCAAGGCTCTCCGAGCAACTAATCCAAGCATCTCACCATGCTCGGCCCCAAACTCCTCTTCTAGCAAAAGATCATCCTCCAATGGTGGAATGTCATCTAGCTCACCCTTGTCTTCAGAATCTATTGCCCCATTCTCCCGAATCACCATAACCCGCTTGTTTGGGCATTGGCTAGCGATGTGACCTCTTCCTTGACATTTGAAACATTTAATTTCACTAGAACGAGACAAAGTTGTGGGTATCTTACTTTGAGAAGCCGTGGAAGTAGTGGTTGAATTTTGCTCAATTTTGGCCTTGGGGTTAGAGTTACTTTCATCTTTCCTTGGATAATTCGTCCTCCATGGTGTTGCACTAGGATTTTGTGGGGTGGGTCTCGGACGTGCACTTGTACTGCTCTTCTTCAGTTGCCTCTCAACCTTCATTGCCATATGCACCAAGTCTTCCAACTCCACATAGTGATGTAGCTCAACCGTGTTGGCAATCTCCCTATTCAACCCATTCGAAAACCTTGCCATTGTTGCCTCCCGATCCTCCTCCACATTGGCCCGAATCATAGCCATCTCCATCTCTTTATAATATTCATCAACACTTTTGTAACCTTGTCGAAGACCTTGAAGCTTAAGGTATAGATCTCGGTAGTAATGAGATGGCACAAAACGACGCCTCATCACCCTCCTCATGTCATCCCAAGTCTCGATAGGCAAATCTCCACTTCGCCTCCTATTGACGCACAACTGATCCCACCACACAATAGCATAATCAGTAAACTCAATAGCGGCAAGTTTTACCTTCTTAATTTCGGAGTAGTTGTGACAATCGAAAACCAACTCCATCTTCTTCTCCCATTCAAGGTATGCTTCGGGATCACTCTTTCCTTGAAATGCCGGAATCCTCATCTTGATGCTACCCAAGTTGTTGTCTACCCGATTCCGAGTGTCTCTATCCCGACCATATCTCCTAGGGCTGCCCGTTGACATCCTATCAAAGTCTTCATCAAAACTTTCCACTTCAAGCGCCCCCACACCTTCAACTCCCCGTTGGGGCACCCTATTCCTCCTTGGGAGGTTTGGAACAACCGGTGGTTATCCTTGTTGTGCTCCCTCTTCAACTCTATCCAACCTATCATGTATTTGCTCAAGTTCCGCCCTCATCATCCTTCTCATTTCCCCAATTATAGCTTGCACTTGCAAATTCGGAATAGTTGGAGGGGTACTCTCCTCGCTTGTATTTCTCTCCGGAATTTGAGACATGATGGAAAAACCTGCAAAGCAATGTTAGATAAAAAAAAATTACCCTCACCACAAAACTCACGTAGTTCACTCCAAGAAATAATTCACTCAAATTCACTCGTGTATCACTCAATTCAATTTGGCTTTTACCCTCAAATGATCTCACCTCGCTGCCTTTTTCCACTCGTTTTCTTCTTTGAGTTCTTTCAAAACTAATTAAAAACCATCATCAAAGGGTTCAAACCGAAACAAACCAAAATGGATCGAAGATTTGTTTTCTTGGAAATGGGCTGGGTTTTTTGGCAACTCAAGAAATTTTGGCAAGTCAAGAATGACAATTCAAAACGAAACAAATCAAGAAATTTTGGCAATTCAAGAATGGCAATTAAAGCCTAAACAAATCAAGAGATTTTGACAATTCAAGAATGGCAACTAAAGATTGGCAATTCAAATCAGACCAAATCTCGAATGGCAACTAAAGATTGGCAATTCAAATCGAAACAAATCAAGAGATTTTGGCAATTCAAAAATAGCAACCTCAAAACCTCTCAAGAAATTTCTTTTTTGATTCTTCTTTCCTTTTCTACTCTCTTTTTTTTCGTCTTCTTCTTCTTTTTTTTTTTCTTCTTTTTTTTCGTTTTTTTTCTTTTCAGAAACTCAGTTCTTCAATTTCCACAAACTCAGATCTTCACACACTATTTTGTAATTTCGGAATTAATAAAAAGGAAACTCACAAAAGATAGAAATCCCTCTCTCAAAACAAGAACAAAATATGGGCGAAGAATCAATGAAACCCTAGATCTAGATGCAATTTTTTTTTTTTTTTTTTTGTAAGAGAAATGAACAGAAATCAATAGAAGATAGGTCGAAAGGATGAACTTAGCTCTGGTACCAACTGATACGAACCTCGCCAACGATTGTGACGAAACCCGAAACAAATTTGGCACGAAGAAGAAAAGCCAAAGGATTCAAGAAAAAGGGATGGAAAATCTCGACCCAATGCTTAGCGAAGCACGAACCTCGGTATATGGATGACGCCACAAAAGGAGATGAAAATCCAATTGATAAGTCGGTTTGAACGCCACAAGGAAAACCCTTGATAAGTTCTTAAAAAAGTTTCTTCAAGAAAACAAGAAGAAAACCTCACAAATACTTATAGATCAAAGTTGTGTTTTATGGCTGCTACAAGGGGCTATATATATAGCCCAAAACCCTAGAGAACTTCTAAGAAGTAAAAGTTCAAAACTACCCTTAAAGATAAAAAAAAATAAACGACCAACTAAAGAGCAACTTTAGCCCAAATGCCCACAAAGCCCAACAAAACTAAGCAATTACAAAAGACTCTAGTTCACATAATAAATTCAAAAACAAATGACAACCAAATCTTCATTAATCGTCTAAGTGGAATCGGCTTGGATGAGTAGGACCAGCCTTTGTTCACCATCAGTAGTGATCACACTCTCTTCCTGTTGTAGAATTCTCCATGCCAAGTTGCTAAGCTCCTCTTTAAATCTTCTAGCTCGAGCCCTCGTCACTAGTCCTGTTGGGACTTGAATTGGATCCTTAGCCTTGATGTCCACATCACTTCCCCTCGCCTTGATCATCCTGCGAGAGAGAGTAACAAATTTTTTTTATGTACGTTTACTTTGAAGAGTTTTTGTGCTATTGTTAGATACAAAAGGGAGAGATGAGTGCTAGTGTTCATTGCGCTGACTTCTTAGGAATAAGAGTAGATTTCTTATGTAGATTTCTTCTCGTTGTAAAGTTTTTCTACTTTAGGTTTGCATAGTTGTAGAAGTTGATTATTGAATATTGATTAATTATCCAAGTTTCCGCTCAAAAGTATATGTTTTCGCTCAGCTTAAAACAAAGCAAAAACATAAGTTTTGTTTTATTATCCTTGTCCAATCCCAGTTTCCGCTTAAAATTATCTAGTTTCTGTTTAAAATGTTATGTTTCCGCTTAAAATGATGGTATAAAAACCATTTCTTAAAAAAAAAAACCTCATTTCTTAAGCAGAACCCTCATTTTTTAAACAGAAACATTGATATTTAAACAGAAGAACCGATATTTACGTGACAAATTAATCATGGGTATAAAAACCAATTAATCTTGCCCACTCGTATATCTTTAAATAGAAACAATGATATTTAAGCACTTTTTTAAACGTAAACACAATATGTTAAACAGAAACATCGATAGTTAAACAAAAACAACCAAGCATAAAGACGATCGTTCTTTATTATATAGAGACAACGATATTTACATGAAAAATTTAATAAGTTTGTTGAAAATAATTTAGGTTAGCATGATTACATTATAACTATAAACAAAATTATAACTATAAACAAAATTATAACTACAAACAAAAGAATTTAGGTTAGCATGAAAAGTAATGCACGTACTCATTTCTTAAATAGAAACCTCATTTTTTAAACAAGAACATTGATATTTAAACAGAAAACCCGATATTTACGTGACAAATTAATCCTAGGTATAAAAACCAATTAATCATTGCCACTCGTACATCTTTAAATAGAAACAACGATATTTAAGCATTTTTTTAAACGTAAACGTAATATGTTAAACAGAAACATCGATAATTAAATAAAAACAACCAAGCATAAAGACGGTAGTTCTTTATTATATGGGGACAACGATATTTACATAAAAATATAATAAGTTTGTGGAAAATAATTTAGGTTAGCATGATTACATTATAACTACAAACAAAGTTATAAATACAAACAAAAGAATTTAGGTTAACATGAAGAGTGATGCATGTACTCATTTCTTAAACAGAAAACTCATTTTTAAGCAGAAACCTCATTTTTTAAATAGAAACATTGATATTTAAACAGAAGAACGGATATTTACGTGTCAAATTAATCATGGGTATAAAAACCAATTAATCTTGCCCACTTATATATCTTTAAATAGAAACAATGATATTTAAGTACTTTTTTAAACGTAAATACAATATGTTAAACAGAAACATCGATAGTTAAACAAAAACAATCAAGCATAAAGACGATCGTTCTTTATTATATAGAGACAACGATATTTACATGAAAAAATTTAATAAGTTTGTTGAAAATAATTTAGGTTAGCATGATTACATTATAACTACAAACAAAAGAATTTAGGTTAGCATAAAGAGTAATGCATGTACTCATTTCTTAAACAGAAACCTCATTTTTTAAACAGAAACCTCATTTTTTAAACAGAAACCTTATTTCTTAAATGCAAACATCATGTTTTAAACAGAAATCTCATTTCTTAAATTGGCACTATTAAACACTACATAATGCATCTATATCAAATTAAAAGGAGAAACACACATTATAAACATTACATAGTACAATGAGATTATATAACAACTAAAAAAATCTCTTTCTAACAGAATACTTTACAAATCAAACGAGCAAAAACAATACACAAAATGTAAAAACAAAAAAAAACCGCACAACTTCTTCAACGGCGTCTACTTCTCCTCAATACCTTAGAGCGCAAACTGATGAAATGCCGAAGAGTTGAGTAGGAGTTCTCCTTCAAGATAATGGTGGAACGAAATTTTAGTTCTTCACAAATGCCCAGGCAATGACAACTTTGGAAAGTGAAAAGTTGAAGAGGCGATGAGAGTAAATAATCGGTGTCTTTAATTGTGTTCTTTCGGGATTACATGCACTTGCCACAATTTCCCATGCAAGAGACAATTTCGTCCAAAAAATTCAAAATTAACTCTGTCAATCACCGTTAGATGCTTGGGGAGGGTTTAAAAATTAGTGTATTCAAAGGGAAGGGGTTTTTATGGATATTCAAATTTAGGGGGAGAATCTGTGCATATTGCAAATTTTGTGGGTGTACGTTTTTGGCAATTTCCATACACACACACACACACACACACACACATATATATTATGGATAAAGATGACAAGCGCCGTCAAAGGAACATACATGTGCAAAGGTGTATCTTGCCATGCAACTTTGAAGGGGTGAAAATATAACTCTTCTCATAGGAGACCCACACTAGGATCAGTAAACAATGCATGACCATTTCTGATACAGTATGCAAATGCAGGTTTCAACCCCACTTCTGCCCCATGCACTGTCAAGTACCTTACCACTTACACTAAAAAAGTGTTGGCTATTGATTTTTACACCTATTGGCTTGAATTGAGGTATTTTTTTAATAATTTTTTTAAATTGAACCGTGAATTATGTATATATGATTAAAGTCATTATAAACAATTGTATTCATGCGTTCTTGTTAATTTAATTTATCACATCTCATGTTTGTCATTTGTATTTATTTTGGTCTTTTGAATGTCATTTTTTATATAATAGTGAAATCAATCTCCCTTAAATTAGTCAAAAATGAATGTGATACCCATGTGGATTAGTATGGGGTTAGAAGTTGAACCATGATGTGAGACTATATCGTATGGATTTTTTATTGGTAAATGGGAAGCTACACCAGAAATTGTTAATTTTATTATGGCAGAGGATTATCAATTTTTTTAATTTACTAATCATTCGTAATAAGAACAAGTGAAAATGGATACAAAAATTGGTTGTAATTCAGCACTATGTGCCTGTATTTGCAAGATTAAACTTAGAGAATCAATCTGTTAACAAAAAAGATAAAACAAGAGTACAACAATCTTATAAATTTAGAAAGAACTTAGTCTTTCCACACAAATCTGTAACACTTCCTCTAGGAATATCAATGATTAACAGACGAGATCTTATCCCAAAAGCTTTATTTTAATCAACTTCCTATTTGTATCAACCTTCATTAATGATATAATGATGTCGAGCTTGAAATTAGAGATTTCCTCATATACATGATCAATATTATAATTATAATTCCTTGCTTTGATTGTGGTATGTTTAAAGGCCAAATACATATCATTATTTCATTTGGAAATGTTTGGACATGTTTTTCTTTTGGATTTTGTTCGGAACATGGCTTAGAGTCAACTCTGTGGGATTTTACTTTGAAATTATTATTTTCTTGTAAAATCTTGGTTATTGCAAGTCATGATAGGGGGCATTAGCCCGAAACTGTGGACAAGGTCCAGCATTACAATGTGGGGATTCCCACAATCCAACCTAGGCAAAGGTGGCGTGGTTATCCCTAGGGGATTCCCATGCAAGAGGCGTTGTAGAACTCTTGATGGGTGTAATGTTGAGATACCCAGTGTCACTACATGGGTTGATCAAGGGCCAACGCCAAGCTAGCGTTTTTTTGATAAAGAACGTATGAAAATCCTTGGCGAGACCTAGCTGTGGCCATGGCTGGGTCAGATATGTTTTGATCAGCTTCATGTTTTAGCATCTGGAACGCTGGAGACCAACTCTAAGTGGAGGATTTTTCATTGTTTGATAAAACCTTGGTGGGACTTTGTGTATAGTCGCTGATCAATGTTGGTTTGATCAACTTCTATTAAATGTTTTTGTGTTTTGAAAATATGTTTTAATAAACCTTGTTAGATTATCTTGGAATATTTATATATTATTCACATATTAGGATTTTGGAAGCCTTATTTTGCATAGAAAAAGGAGAAGTCTACTTTTTTAAATATTTAATTTAATTTAATTTAATAATAATAATGATAATATTAATTATAATAATAATAATAATAATAATAATTATTATTATTATTATTATTATAATTATTATTATTATTATTATTATTATTGTCGCAATTACCTGAATATTGAGTATTAATTTTGTTATTCTCCTATAACTTTATTACTTTAATGTATTGTACGTTGTCCCTCACTAAATAACATCGTTATTCACCCACTCTCTTCTTTTCCAAGGTCTAGCATAATGCAGTGGTGCTACGTTAGAAGCTGTGTAGGGCAGTGTGTATTTGATAGTGGTCCGTTAGGGACTTACTGTTTTTTTAACATATTTAGTGGATCCACTTGACTTTTATAGAGTTTTAATTGTTGTTGGTAATTTTTCATTCCTATTCTTGTATTTTGATCGCTGCATGAGTTTTTGTTGTAATTTTTCTTAGATCATCAGTGTGATCATTTTTTCTCTCGGGAAAAAAAGTGAATAAGTATCAGCAAGTCTTCTCCTTGATGCCTTGCGGTAGCTCGAGGTTAGGGTGTTGTGCGCACCTCTCCTCGGGTTGTCACGGTGGTTATTGCGTGCTTGGCCCACAGGTCAGGGCTAACAATAGTAGTTTGTATGCTTTCGTCTACACAATTAAAAATCCAAGAAATAACCATAGCATTGCATTTGTCCCAAGTAGTCGTATCATCATCACCAGCCTTGCTTTTGCTTATGGAGCTATCAATAAAACATAACTTGTTTTTGGATTTTAGGGCTCTCTCAAGAGCCTTTCTCCAAACAAAATAATTCTTTCCATTAAGAATCACTTGCCTGATGGACATACCAGGACTATCTAAAGAACTCAGATAATATACTGATGTAGGATCGTTGATCGATGGGATTTTAGAAGAGGTGGACGAGTTGCCATGAGATGTACTCAAGACTGCTGGATCGATTAAGGCGCGTGCACACCGATGCTCATTGACACAGTTCACTCGTCTGAATGGGCACACACCCCTTCAATAAAAAAATGGAAAGTGGTGGAGAAGATTAACCTCTCTCTGATAGCATGAAGAAGATTGAAATCTCACACAAGAAATTAAGGACTGATGTTGGAAAGGCAAAAGTTTACCTCCTTCATTGATAACTTTAATTATATACAAATACAAGACCGCTAAAATTAGTTCTAATTTATTTATAATGAAAATCTCCTACTCAAAATAGAATTTCTATGTATAGAAAGACAAATAGAAAAATATACAGGAAATACAATATAAAAGAATATACAAATAACTTCTTTATTAGTTTGCTATCAAATGTGTTTCCCCAAATAAAATTTCAAATTAAAAAAAATTTAAATTTAAAAGAAATTAAAAAAAAATCCAAATGACATCATGGCGTGACATATGCAAAATAATTTTTTGAATAAAAAATAAAATGAAATTTTTAATAAAGCTGCTACCATGCCATAAATGGTCATATAGACATGCATTGTCAGTTATAATGTATTATTTTTTTTTATACCTACGTAACAATTCAAATTCAAAATCACATATTTAAACCACCTAAGTATCCATGACCGACCCTTGTTGGTAGTGAAAGTAGAGTTATACTTAGAGTACATCATTAAAATAATTTTTAAAAGAACCAATAACATAGGTTACTAGTTGACTAATATGTATTTCTTTTCTATAAATATAAGGATTTTAAAAGTTTTTATATAAGCAAACAGTACATCAGAGTAAAAGCAATCATAAATTATTTATAAGTGAACGATATTGGTTGGGATGAAATTAGATGATCAAAATTTTTCAGTTTTGACAATAAAACCTTGATAGTAATCAATAAATTATATATTTACAGCGTGACTTAATACGATTTCTACTAATTATCTAATAGCAAATTTGTATTTATTCTGCACGCATTATAATGCACAATATATAATTCAAAGTATTATGTTATATTTTTTTATCTTTTAGGTTAAGCTTTAAATAATTCCAAGCTAAACTTGATCATTTTTTTTTTTTTTTTGGCACCAACAACATACAAGAGAACAAGTATTTAGCACAAAATAAGCTATTTTTATTTTTTTTTAATAAATATCAAATATCAAATATATTTCAATATTACCTCCCTGTCCATAGCCCCTAATGGACCAAAAATATATTGCTAAATATTATTAATAACAACAATTTCAACAAGAAACGTGTTTAAAAATAATCAAACAATATAAGATGAAAATAAGAATTAATATATAAAGCATTTTAAAGCGAACCTTGGATCCAAAGTCATGTTATGTCTCACTTGATACCCAATGACCATAACTAATGCAACTTAAGTGGACTAGATGGCGCCAGCACTTAATTAAGTCATTCTAATTAGACTCCATTTATTAATTTATAATTATGTCTCTTTAATTTATGCATTATTTCTAGAGATCTCTTCCTTTCGATTCACTAAACAAACAGTGAAGGTTGTCTGATGTGAATTCAAGCACAATTCATTGTGAAAATCAATACCTTGAAGCTTGCAATGGCAATTGCTTTGGATCTTACTCTTTATTACACAATTCAATTAATTGCAACAATGTTTTGTTGAACTTCATTAGTAAGTGATCTAGGATTTATTTAGCATGCTTAATTTTTTAATTAATTAGATTCATTAGATTTTTTTCTCATGACCCTGATATTTACAAGCCATCATCGGTTGATTTACTTTTATTTAAAAAAATATCAAAATTTAAGAACCACAATTTTTAAATGGTGCATTTGAATGGGGCAAATACAACAAATATAAAAGCGACTCCCATTTATTCCTTCAAATTTTAAATTTCCAAGAAGTTATTTTAAACAAAATTTTTTTGTTTCTCATGAAATACGGACAATTAAGCTATGTGAAGATTCAAATTTTTGACATTTGATTTGGGAGAGAGAAATAAAATACTAATGCCCCTATTGTAGATGTAATTAAATTGTAGGCGATGGTTATCTTTTATATATATATTCATTCCGTTAGGGCTGTGCATGATTAATTTTTTTAATTATCAAGCAAGCACACCCACAAGGATTAATTAAGGAGTAATGCTATATAGAGTGAACAGTTCACATGAACCAGCTACATGACTGATGAGGCAACCTCTTTTATTATTATTTTTTTAATTTTAAAAATTAAAAAAATAAAAAATAAAAAGAGGAATGCCTCTCTCTATCACTCTCTCTTTCTCTCTCGTGTTTGTGCTCTCTGTCGTCGCTTCCTTCTCTCCTGCATCCCCGCTCCTGGCCGCCGCTTCCTTCTCTCTTGTGGCACGAGTCCCCGGCAGCGGCTCCCCTCTCTCCTATACCCCCGATCTCTGCACGAGCTGTTCTTCTCTACCGCTCTTTACAGAGCTCGATCGAGTAGAATTTCAGTTTCTCTTGAGAATCCCACAAAGGTATGGTTTGCAGCGCTTGATCGAGCGGCGGCCAGGCTTTCATCCTCAAGGAAGCGGGAGCTATCACATGAGAGAGGACGAGGGAGGGACGGCCTAGCTTCTCTTTGGCTTGGAAGAGAAGCTAGGGTACAGACAAAAGCATAGCATTCCTCTTTTTATTTTTAATTTTTTTAATTTTTTTAATTTAAAAAAAAATAAATTAGATTGTCACATCAGTCGTGTGGCTGGTTCGTGTGAACCGTTCGCTCTATATAGCATTACTCTTAATTAAGAGAAGCAGAGACACAAAGTTTGATAAGGTAATTTGGCATATTCATGATGTGCCTATATTTGTGAGGCTAAACCCAAAAAGTTAATCTACTAGAAGAGGCAAATAAAAGTACAACGATCGTCATAAAGTTAGGGAATAACTCAAACACATGTCCCTTACAACTTGAATGATCCCTTCAAAGATATGAAATAATCCGCTCATAATCCTTATCCTAGCTAGAAAAGTTTGCCTTACCCAACCTCTTATTGATGCGACACAACCTTCCTCAAGGTATTGTCTTGATCATCTTGGGATAATAATCTCTCTCTCTCTCTCTCTCTCTCTCTCTCTCAAAAGCTTAACCGATGCTTTCACCTTTTCCAATAAGTCACTCATCCTAAATACTTGAGATGAGACTTATAGCTATCCATATGAACAGCCTCTTGAAATTTTCTTTTGCTCTTAATGCTCCACAAGCTCCAAACATGATGTTATAACATGGTGTTAAAACAATATTAATATTACTACTTGGCCATTCCAATTAACACCTGCTAAACTAGTTAGGTTACAACTCCAAGTTGCAATAGGACCTTGTGAGGCATGATACCATCAACCTACCTAATTGAGACTGAATCACACATGGCTGAACCACCGTCCAATATAAGCCAAACTGCCAACTAATTGTGCTCACTACACTCATCCGTAGGAAGCCAAACTTGGTCTTTAATTACATGTCCAAACTTGCAGTTCTACAATCATACTAAAACAAGATTCAATGAATCTACATCATACAAATATAGTCTTCAATAAATTAATCTTCATCAACATAATCTTCAATCAATTTGAATTTTCAACTCAATTTGGCATTGTCTCGCTTCAATCAAATCTAATAGCTATCTCCAAATATATTTCCATACCTCATGTAGCTCTTCAATCAAATAGCAAACTCCATAAATAACCCCTGGCATGGAATAGCTCCATCCAAAGATAGCATCAACTTATTGAGCTACTTCCATAAATAGATTCAATTAATCACAATCTTCATACATAAATTCAACAAAGTAAAACTCTCCATTTCACAATTAGGACTCAAACCACTAAAGTTGTTCCATCACTATATAAAATATGCTTAAATAATTATTTGATAAATAATATCAACTCATAATAATACAATAAGAATATTATTGTATTTTAGCACTAGCAATATATATATAGAGTAGCATTAATGATATCAAAGAGCATATATTAAAATAGTTAATGCATATGTTTCCTAGAAAACTTCAAAGAAGGAGGTAATTTACACGATGAACAAGATCTAAATTAGTGAAGAAGGTGTCAAATTTTGAACTATGACTCAAAAGGTTATGGGTTTACCAAAGTTAATAAAGTCAAACCTTCTCTTAGTTTTCATCATGTGAATTTTTTAGTTCAAGAGATTTAAAAACCATGAAATAGAGTGTGTATAGTTAAGGCATTTGACTCTCACGTGAGAGATTGAGGGTTCAACTTTTGTAAATAAAATGTGTGGTGGTTTATCTACATTATTTTAAAAAATTAAAAACTATAAAATAGTTGTTGGGATTTGAATTAAAATGTTTTAATTTTAATCCTATGTAATGCTTATTTTAGTGATTTATAAGAATGAAAAACAATCATTACTGTGAGCCCCACCCTGTTTAATCCTAGCCATTGATGTTATATTTAATCCTAGCCATTGATTTTATGTTTTCAATTTTTTTTTTAAACCCTAGCTAGCCACGTCTCCTCCCTTGATCTCACACTCTTCACCCCTCTAACCAAGTATCGCCATTTAAGAAAAGTGATATCTAGAACTGCATCCCTCCCTCATCACAACGTGGTTCCAGTGGCGAAGATGAGGAACTCATCTCCGTGGGTGCTTGATTGTGAGTGCTTGATGTAAGGTTCTAATTTCTTTTGTTTCTACTTCTTGATTGTTTGTGAAGTGATACTAGTTAGGGTTAGGGTTTGATGAGAACCTTGTTTTGACTCTCTTGCTCTTATAGTTAAGTTAATCTTTTAGAAATTCTTTGGTCTCTGCTTTTGGTATGATCATTTTAATTGATATCAACCTGGTGAACAATCCATGCTTCTTATGTTATGAATTGGATTTATTTGAGGATAAGATTCAGAAATTTGCTAACTGTTAGTATAGCATTGACGCCTCTTTAATTTTGGGAGATCTAGAGACTGAATTTGGAGGAGATCAAAATACGGAGTTTGTAGATCATAATCTTAGCTAGCTTACTACAAAATTTTAGATTTTTTTCATTTGTATTCTGTAAGTTATAGCCCTTAAATTTAGAAGCCTTGGATAAGACTTCTATGCGGACCTTGAAGCGTTATTGACTTTTTTCATAACTTTATATTTTGAATTAGATATAGAATTACATATAAAAGTTGTAGATTTTTATATTACTTAAGTACCTGTGAAATTTCAAATTTTATACATGTGTAGTTTGTGAGATATAACACTATTGGTATAACTGTTTCGAATGGAATTTCTGTGCAAAATATGAAGATTGAAGGGTATTTTTGATGGTCATGGAGATTGAATTAGGTAAGGTGAAAAATAAAAAACTTGTTCCTTATTACTAGATTGTCTAATTGTCAATAAAATATTACTGATTTTGGAATTGTAGTTTGAGAGATATGCATGTTTAAAAGGGGTATGTCTGAATTATAAGTTTGAAGAAATAACTGGAGATTAAATTGAATGCTATAATTTGAGAAGTACTCTAAATTATGTGAATTTCGGATATGTCATAGTCTAGGTATTTACGTTTCTCAGAATCTTGAAATTCATGATTTGGAAAAATATATGTGAAGTTATGAGAGATTTAGTAATCAATAGTTAGGATGGAATTGTTCATATGCCTTTAGAGTGGGTAATTGCTATTGTACCCTTGCAATAATCAATATTTGGGAGTGTAGAATAATAGCTTGAACTTTTTATATTTGTACCTTTCTAAAAATCTCATTTTGTAATACTATTGCTTATTAGCCTCTTAAGCTTTGTAACATCATTAGATATTATTATTGTAATAGCATCTCTTCCCAAATATAGGACATGCCAAAAGCCTTAATTTGGTGTAAGATTTGGGAATATTTTGTGCGTTAATCAGGTAAGTAACACGACATATAAATCTGTATATATGCATATGCAAATGCAAAATTTTGGGTTATCTATAATTATTTAATTATTTTGGTTTTGTCTTAAAACTATTCATATACTATTTGAAAGTTTTGGGTTTCGAATTCAATGCCAATTTCTTTTCATTGCACTCAGAAATTATAAATTTTTATTTATGTATTACTTATTCAGTTATCTGATTAATTCAAAATTATTTATTTAATTAATTATTAGCTTATTAGCTATGCTGATTTAATTATTTATTCATTTATTTTGGTTTACTAATTAAATTAAATTATCCTGCAAATCTTGTTCTACAAATCCTAATCTATCTGAAATTTTGTCTAAATTTTGAAATTATATTTTATTTTAAGATAGCAAAGTTATTTTGATATAAATACATTTAGTCTCCATTTAACTAGGCACTAACCTTGTCACTGGGGGTTAAACACGGACCATGTCAACATGAAACTTTGACTCTGTTAAAAACTATAGTTTCGCACCGTTCCATCAATAAAAAATAACAACCTCTTATATTCTGGCTTAGGTCACTGAGGGTAAACAAATAATTTCTGATATTTTGTTTTGGCCAACATGATTTGGAGACATATATATTTGTCTGTTATGAAATTGTATTTTGTTGAACCACTCTAGATTTATGAACTATATTTTGGATAAATATTTGTGTTGTTTGATATGATCTATTTCTGTTTTTTGAATTCTTGAAATTGCATATAATCCAATATTTTTAGTGGGCTACTTACTGGGTTGTAAGCTCATAATCTGGTTTTAAATTTTTTCAGATGAGGAGTGAATAGTTTGGAAGGTAAAAAGAGCTTGTGATCCCCTTTAAATGGGTTGTCGTTATGTCTGTATTAGTATGCGAACTTTGTTTTAGGATTTGTTTGGATAGAAGTATAAGAAGGTTTTATAAAATAAGGTAAAGTATGGTAATAGGAGGTAAAAGGAAGTTTTAAGCCCTTCCTTGCTTGGGTCAAGGTAAGGTAAATTGAGGTTTTCAAACCTTGTTGTGTTTGGTTTGAAGATAATTGGAGGTAAGCTTATATAGTAATATTACTAAATTACCCTTAGGATAAAAGACAAAGTTATAACTTTATTTACTAAATTACATGAAACTTACATAATCCTCTTAATAGTTTACAAAAATCTCTCCCTTAATTATTATAAGATTTCATTTTGTAGAATGAAATTAATTAATTAATATCATTACTTGATTAATTAATATTACTATATAGTTCGACAATATTAACTACCAACTAATATATGCTTGATATTTTTTAAAACAAATAAAATAAAATAACTTATGATAAAGTAAATATTATTGTTAACAAGAAAAATATTAATATTTTTTAAAAATATAATGGGTATTTTGGTCTATAAAAAATATAAGTTCCCCCCAAAACCTCCCCAACCTACCACTATGGATGGTTGAGAAATGGGGGAGGTTTTAAAACCTCCATCTAACCCCCTAAACCCTTACATCTCTCAGAAATCCTCCTCCAAAATATGGGTTTTTAAAAACTTTTACCTAACCTTACCTCCATCTACCTCCAACCAAGCAGACCCTTAGAAAATCTTTTTGTACTCGTACATTTTATATTGAGTTTATATTTTTAAAAGTTATAATTTTGAAGTTATATTTATGTTTTGAAAACAGTTTTGAGGCCTTGCATGCTTTTTGGGTTTCCCCCGTTGGTATGAAGTCATTTGTCGACACACTAAGTCTGACGAGTTAGGTTCGGAGCATGACAATTACAGATAGTTTAAAAAGTAATTTCATGGTTAGAAGGCTTTTACTCATCCTATTCTCAAAAGTAAAAAGAAAATTTCACTTGCCATCAATAGACCACCATATCTTTCTTATTTTTAAAATATTTTAATTTAGATTAAAATGAGTTTTTAAATTTTTTTTTAAATATAGATAAACCAAGGATCCAAATCCTCCACTCTTTTTTATTTCTATTAAATATTTTTATAATATAATTATTAGATATTATATGTAAAATATGAGATTAATTTTAATACAAAATTACATAATTTCTAAAAAAATCATAATTTTTTTTTTATCAAAACCTACTAACTCTGTATTTCAAAAAGAAAGAACTGTACACTGAAACCGCGTATTACTTATCTTAATTAATTATTGGAAGCATAAAAAAGGCCTAAAAACCCAGTCAAAAGTCAACGCGTCCGCCGACGCGTGGTTTGTCTTCTTCCTCGCATCAAGATTCGTGTGCTCATCATGACCTCAACGCACGTGCACCTCCCTCTTGGCTTCAAAGAAGGCACGCATTTCCCGCCGGAAAAGGAGATCGCCTCGCACGTGCCACAAGCGTCACAGTCCAGTAACCCATCCCGAAGTCCAACGCGCTCATTCATTAACCAATGAAATCTATTAATGCTTCTCCATTTATATAACCTTTTTTTTTCTCAATTTAAATAAAAAATCTAACTTACTAATAATTAATGTTAATTATATTTTATTTAGTGAAGCTCGTCATTTCACACATACGCTTGGGTTTAGCACTTGATAATACTTAATTATTGGATATATATTTTACAAATCGATTAACACAATTAACCAGGGATGTGTGCAAGGCAAAATATTGATCATTCAATACTATACGTACCTTCATTCGGGGACTCATGGCTCATTTATAAACCTAAGCCCACACTAAAGATTTGTTACTATCACGCTGCAACTAGAAAGATTTGAATTCGAATAAATGACAATCCTTTATTATCATTTTATGCAAGTGGAATCGGTGTTGTTTGAACTAAGAGGTTATTGGTAATATATTATTATTTTTATATACTCTTATATTTTAAATAAATGGTCAAATATATGTAATATAGAAATAACTTTCAGCACTTTGGTGTTTACAAGTTCCATATAATTAGTATCTATCATTTGATAGCTTCTCATTTATAATTAATAAACAAGTAAACTCCATCTAAGTCACTGAGCCGAGATTAATTAAACTAAGTAGTATCTCTAAATGAAGTCAACTAATTAATAAACTAGTTCAAATAGACTTTTCCATTCAATGACTACATGGTTTAACAAAGTTTCATGCAATGAGATCAACAAAACTCAATTACTAAATGCATGCATGTGTATCACTTAATATGTCCATACTTTCAAGAAATTAAGAAAGAAAAAGGGCTGGCAAGTACTATAATTAAAGTTGGCAAGACCAGGGAATGTGAGCTCTTCGTTTGTTAACGTGAACCAAGGATTTTTTTATACTCCCCTCCCTTTCAAATACCCTTACAAACACACACACACCACACACACACACACAAAGAACACCATGGCCACCATGCTCTGCATTCTTGTAGCTTCTCTTCTAATGGCCACACAAACATACATTGCCACTTCACTGGATGATCATGGCTACCATGGTGTTCTTAATGACCATTTCCAAAGTTTAAACCCTAGGTCTGGAAGCAGGTTTCTAGCCAATGTGGTCAAGGGAGACAAATGTGATCCTGTGACTAACAATGTTTGTCCTGGAATCCCTGCAAAGGGCAACAGTCAACTCCTCCATTGCTGCAAGAACCACTGCCGGAATATACTCTCCGACCGAAACAACTGTGGTGTGTGCGGCAATAAATGTGGCTTCGGACAACTATGTTGCAATGGAAATGCACTGCGGTCGCTTACGATGCTAGTAACTGCGGCGAATGTGGCAATGTCTGCAAGGCGGAGTTCGGTGTGAGTATGGGAGTTGTGGTTATGCATAATTAGTACTCTAGATTTTTTTTTCTATATATTCTGTTTGAGTTGTAGATGATGGTGGTGGTTGGTGGCAATGGTGATGATGCATTGCATTGATGCATGGAGGGGGTTGATGGTTTGAAGGATAGAAATTCACTGTCCTAATAGAAAGTTCTCTCTAGTCACCACATTAATTTGTTCTCATTAATGGTGGTGGGGGTATACAATGAGTATGCAAACATGTTTTACTTGTTCTTTGTCTGAATAATAAGTTTGATGGGGCATTCATGCATGCTTGCATGCATTGATTTCAATTTTCCATTGAAGGATTATTGGTTGATCATTTGTCTTGAATAAGACATGTGTAATATTGTCAGTATAATGTGAACGAGAGAAGAGTATGTCTTAGAATGTATGTGAGTATTAATTTGTTTTCATGAGTTATAAAACTCAGATTTGCATGAAAGTCAAGCTGACAACTTGAAACTCAAATATGTTATTATCAATTGGATTTTAGTTATTTTCCTCAACCTTGAAAAAACTCAAGTATGTGGCAATCAATTGGATGTTATTTATTTTTTCAAATTGAAACTCATGTAGGAACTCTAATAAAATTAATGTGTGTGTGTAGATATATTAATATATATTTGATCGTTACCCATTTCATGCATGCTGTCATGCACTGACAGCATGACAGCATGCATGAGTTTTGATCAAATAGTGAGTAGGAGAGAAAC